>CM055897.1:23226039-23511039 GCA_029582155.1 Panopea generosa | reverse complement strand
CAGAACTGTCCTCACAACCATCGAGAGGACTCGATGGGACACGTGAGTAACTTGGTTTTGACCTTAAATAGCGTTATAGCTCTTTTATTACTTAAAACAAAGGTTTTACAGCAAGCTCATATATCGGTTACTACTAGTCATACATCAACGCAATATCGCATCTATTCGGCGTCTGTTTAATAAAATAAAAAAAAACCTTGTTGTTTCTATTACCATCAGAAGTTCAAATGGGATAACTCAGTTTAGGTAAACTTATTTCCTCTGCTATACGTAAGATTGGATTAAAGTGTTTAAGAAAGCTCACATCTCAGAAAATACAACTGGTATTAAATTGATTAGTGTGTACAGAATGAAGGCTAATACTCATAGGGACAATGACCATAAAATTAACTTGTATTTTGTTAGAGTTATTTCACTTTTAATGCTTGGAAAATTTGGTAAGAATTTTATATCATGCCTCATACTCTTGCCCTGTTTCAGTTATCCGGTAGCTCTTGTTTTAAGACAAACTTCGGAAGTGAGCGCGCTGTCTTTTGTCAGCTCTTGTTTTTTATACAACCTGAATTTTGATTAAAATGCATAGTGTCATTTTGTGCCATCGATGGCTAACATACGATCATTTTACCTATCCAGTCTTTTGTGGGATCCTAGAAGATTAACCAGTACCCAAGCACACCAATCCCCGCAAGTAACTAATAATTTTGATTAAGCAGTGATAGACACATGATAATGAGATACCATGTCGTATATCAATCATCACGGAGACTATGACCGGTGGGGATTTGAACTTACGACCCCTAGATTGATTGTCAGATGCGCTACCGACTGAGCTAACCGGGCCAATGGAAAATGAACACTATTTTGAAGTCTTAGAAATGTTTTGGAAATATGCATCCCATTTAGTCATTGATGTGGCCAAATAAACATTACTCTCTCAAACGTATCATAAGTCAAGCCCATTAATCATGAATTCGTTATACAAAATACACACACACACACACACACACACACACACGCACGCACGCACGCACGCACGCACGCACGCACGCACGCACGCACGCACGCACGCACGCACGCACGCACACACACACACACGCACACACACACATGCATGTTATATATTATATATATTATGATATGATATTACATCACATCACCTCACATCACATATCATATCATATCATATCATATCATATCATATCATACCATACCATACCATACCATATCATACCATATCATATCACATCGTATCATATCCTATCATATAATATATGTATAATGTTTAACACACAACAGAGTATCCGTTATACTGCTCTAAAAAGGTCAACAATTATCTTCAACCTATCGTATCGTATCATTATGGTAGCTTTGTTTTCAGAGTTTCCACGGGGTCTGGGGTTGGGTATGCATCCGGACCCTCCTATTCCAAAGGTTTTGTTAGGAAAAGGAGAAAGCAATTATTGGCAAATTGGAAGCAAATTAGATTGTCATTTTATTATTTATAAACAATAAATTAACCCGCCATTGTTATAATTATATAAATATGCAATGACACCAATCGTACATACTCGGCCAATTCCGTCATATTTCGGAATTAGGCCTGTAAATCGCGAAGTGTTTTTTTTTCCGGCGGATTTCTACAAAGAATATATATTGTGTCCTAATACCATTGTCTAATGGATTATTTTATTACCATACATTGAATGAAACTTAAAATGATTGATATAAAATAAAATAAAACGTGACAACTGATAAAGTTATCATTTACTTGTGGAGATGGGTGTGCTCGAGTACTGGATTACCTCTCAGGATTCCACGTAAGAGTGGTTATGTAACTGATCGTATATAAGCCCTCGATGGCGTAAAATGGCGCTTACTATTCAAACACACAAATTAGGTGGCATAAAGTATTAAAGATAACAAAAACGGCTGCCAGATATTAGCCAAAGTATAAATGCATCCTTTTTATATGGACATTTTTTGTTTGTTTTGTTTGTTTTAATTTTTATGGGAGATGTCGTAACGGTGTAGTCAGGAACAATTTATTGAATATTTAGCGTCATTTTATGACATCGAGGGCTAACAGACGTTCAGTTAACCTAACCACTGTTTCCTGGGATCCTGAAATGTTAATCAGTACCCGAGTACATCCCATCTTTGCAAGTAACTGATAACTTGCCCACTTGAATCAACAGTGAGAGACGAAAGATAATGAGACACAATGTCGTAGATCAATCATCATGAAGACTGTTGCCGGACAGGGATTCAAACTCACGACCACTGGATTGATAGCCAGACGCGTAACCGACTGAGCTAATCGGGCCCGGCTAGTCAGGAAAAAAGAAGTGCTGCTAGATTCGAACCATCATCCCACAGCAAGGATCTCCTGACACGGAGCACTATCCACAGCGCCACGTTCGAATATAACAAGTTTAATGGTATTACTCTGTATGTTCATAAACCTATCTTTAATTCTAAATGCTTTTTTCGAGCTGACTTGGTCTTATTAAATGAATTGATATAAAAAGACTAAATGATTAATCAAAGATAGAATAAAAAAAGTAAAAAGTACCGAAAATAGTTCCGAGATGGCTGGTATTTATCTCCGATTTGAATTACGATAATCGGCGAGGTGTTCCGAATGTCACTGACACGTGTAAAAAATCAGCTGGATCAAAAACACGCCAATAGGCTATTTATAGTATCAAATTCACGCAGAGATCATAATACTCGATATTATCATATAACAGTTTATGACTCAAATCATTGCAGTCTGAAAGCTTGGCAGAGAAATCCAATCGTTTAGGAGAGCTTGATATATTCATTTTCGCAATTTGAAATCCATCTCTTTCCAGGATGCAAATTTGAATTTAGATATTGTTTGTTTTGGCTGCTTTTCTTTTACCCATAGTTGTCAGATTTTCATCTATTCAAACTATGACAATATATTTGTATAGTATTACAATTTAAGTGCCGCTCAGACCTAAGTACACCATTAAAACACACCAAAACAGTTAACAAAGAGTTGTTTAAGATAATACAACATTAAAAGCGCGTTATAAAAATGGAGTCAAATTTCTATCAATCCACATGAAACGAAATATTGTAAAAACTCTTGTTAAAATTGTTTCCAATAATGGATTTTATTACGTCCAAATCTGGGAATATTAAACTAGGTTTTATTCCTGAATAAAGATGCATTAAACCGACTATTCGTCATCCGTAACATCGTTAAATACACACGTTAATGTGGGGACCTGGAGTATTAAATACAGATTATTTTCAATGGTGCAATGAAAGGGCTTCTTTAACGCATAATGGTATGTCAGGCTGTGATGAATGGGAACGGATTTATAATAAAGATTTAAAGATAAAACATAGAAGTATACCTACAATTGAAGACAAAGTTATCGTGTTGCAAGCGTGATTTTGCAATTGGCGCGATATTATGTGTGATAAATATACAATAATAGGATTGGATACGATTTTTTTTATTAATATTAATTTCAAAAAGTCTTTGGAGAAAAGAGTTGTTTTAAACATAATTTATATATTTTACATCGATTGTAAAACAAGTTATTACAAATTAGACAAAATCATGCTCGATGTTTTCTTGGGTAGGATCAGTACTCAACATGTGTGGATAAAGTGTCTCACTCAACACCACAATACACGGTCGTAATCCATGAACCGCTGATTCTGGTTCCCGGATGCTCTATCACTGGACACACGCTCTTGAAAAGAGTTAAAATTATGACAAAACTTGATACTACCACACCACGAGTACATAAAAATGTCCAATTTAAAAAATTTAGAATTGAAAAGCGGCTATTTTAGAATTATCATGTATAACAATAGAATCTATGTCATGTTATGCACATATTACAATGTGTTTAAAAAGATTTTTACTTAAATGACATTGTTCTCATTCATATCTCGCATATACGTTCATATGTCCTCATGCGCAGGCAAATTGTTCCATTGTTATGTTGATATTTTTTTACAAAACTCTAATTATCTCAATTCATAAAATATTTTACATTCTCTCTCCCAAGCTGGCGATTGGTTCACTGTAGTCTTATTTAAAAAGTACGTGCTGAAATAAAATAAATATATAATATATATATACCGATGTAATTTGATCAAATCACTTTCTTGGGAACAAAACACAATTTTGTTTTGTTGAATAGTGTCGGGTACCATTGCCTCCTCAGTTTTTATTTCAACAATTGCCTGGTTATCAAATAATCAAATACATGTAGCATTAATCATAACAAAATTCGTGGATGCCCATAACCAGTCAATCAATTTAGATAGGATTTATGGGTAATATTTATAATTTAATACAGTAAGTCATTAATTATAATAAAAGTGTTCTAATGGATTCTTATACTATTTATTATACTGTTTATACCATACATCATGCTTTAAATATTTATCCCTAGCTTACAAATATTGGCTTCAAAGTAAGACTCGGAAGTAAAATTTATATCAATTAATAAAAAAAACCGTAAAATAATCAGAATGAAGTCAACACAAAGTTACGTTATAAATGTCACTTTTAAAGTTTTGAGAAGGTGTTTTATTTTACGTACACCACATAATTGTCAACTGAAATGTTATAATAAACAGATAAAAATACAAAAAAAAACAACAAAAAACAAGTGCATACAGGATGCAGAATAACTTACTTATCGCAGTGTTCAGTTTATAGCAAAATTGTTTTGTATGATTTAAGCACGTGCTGATGTTATACTTACATTTATTTTTTTGGAAACAAAGTTGCATTCCAATTTTGTTATGAATAAGTAATTTAAATATATGTTTTGTGGGATACCGCAGCGTGGTATAGTTGTAGAGCGTCCGCCTCACGTGTGGATGGTCGTGGGTTCGATCCCCGGCCGGGCCATACCAAAGAATTGAAAAAAATAGTACTAGAATCTTCCAGGATTGGCGCTTAGCAGTAACAGGATATCTCTAGGTCTGGTTGGCCCGTTGTCTTTATAATGTGACTGAGTGGGGTATCATACTATGTGTCTTCGGCATGATACTTCAGTATGGTAGCACACGGAATACTGTCTCAAGTATGCACAGTCGCAATATGACTGAAAAAGCGTTGAAAGTGACACTAAACACCGTAAAACAAAAACATATGTTTTATGGCAGAATAACTTTAGTCCGATATTCCGTGTTTCGTATTTCGTTATTCAGCTTGAAATCAACTCTAACCTAGCGTATAATCTCATATGCCCTGGCGCCGCCGATTAGAACCATTGTTATGCTGATTAAAAAAAAACAACGTTAAATGTCTTTATTGAAATACAAAAAAGTGTAACGTCTCTGTTCTTCACATATGATAATTACGTCTAGCTTTGAAAAGAAAACAAAAAGCTTTTACACATAGGTAACACACATATAGTGTTACATAATTATGTAGCATATAAAGCGTCTGATGCGGTAAACTATATCACATATTCAATAGTTCAACTTACAATCCACAAAAAAAAGCGTCAAAAAACTTTTTAAAAAATGCGAAAAATGAGGTCAAAGTCTCACGTTATATAGAAAGATAATCTTGGTTTTCGGTCGTTTGAGAATACACCATTTGGTCGTTTCACACTTGAGCTGAACGCCAGATAATGTTTATTTTAAAAATTTGTGAAGTTCCTTTTAAACAGATGCCAGTAACCCAATAAGGGTATAATGGCCATTGTATCCATGTGACAAAATCATACTCAAATTTCGCCTAATTTGCTTATAAATTAATAACACCGCACTCCGGCACAACACTATGATACCAAATACCAGAAAATTACAAGTTACGTTTCTGGTTCTATGCACCTCATGGATATTACAAAAACAACCACCGATATAGGGCGGAGTCCACGCAAAGTAAAGGTGAACTATGTATCTGCTTTTTGTCATTTAGCACGACGGCACGTGCAATAGTTTTTTTTAAGTGGTATATAGTGTATAGTGCATATGCCGATTTTGAAAGCAAGGTGATGGATGAATATGGTTTTACGGCAAACCAACACTTTAAAGGTTATTCGACGCCAACAGGAAGGAAAATTCCAGGTTCACTCTACATGTACAAAAACAACAAGTTAGCATACAGATTTTAAAAAATACATCAACAAATGAATATGCAGAATGTACCTAGATCTTTGATACATGCAGAACAGCAGAGTTTCAGCAAATTCTATCGTATTACTTAAATTGTCGCTTCCTACGACATGCATGAGCCACATTGATCCTATTCTTGCCATCACTCATATGGTTGCCTGGAACCACACAGGGGTTTATAAGTGAACATGACAAAAAAAATGGTAAAATGAACATGACACTTATTCGGAGAATTTCTACCCCTCTGCAGAGATCGACAGTGATTCTATTCTTAGCTGGAACCACACGGGCTAAAAGCAAGATAAAAAAACTTTGAAGACATGTTCTGTATCTTTATCAAATTTTCATTTATTTAGAAAAAATAAAACTCTTAGTAGTTGAAATAGTAAGTACAGTAGAAGTTCGTTAGCTCGAACACGGACGGCTGGAACATCACAATGCCATATAGCTCGAACCACTTATCTGGTCCAGATCGAATTCCTATTTAGATGTGTATACATGTACACGTAATGTGTAATGTTAATACTTACGCACCAATTAACTGCATATAGAGACAAGCACTTCAAGAGCACCGAACACATTACCAATGGTTCTTACAGTGTCCGGATTCTATAGAAAGTCCTCTGTAAGTCCAAATATGCAGGAAAAACATGGGGTTGAACAGGTCGCTTCTTAACAATTTCGATGGTTTGGTGACACCACTTCAGTTTTGACCATTCTGTCCATTTGTTGCAATATATCACTACGCATTTTATAACTGTTATATCTTCATAAAACAGCAGCCATTGTGTTCCAAACTTGACAGAACTCATGAAAATGACCCAATGTTCTCAACTATACAAAGAAAACTATGAACATTTTAAGTTTTTTCAACAAAAATGATGCAAAACCGATTTACACAGCTCTAATGTCTTGCGCACAAGAATGTTAAAGGCAATCGGTAAGTGACACCATTCGTCTTTTGTGAATCTGTCTTCCTAAATTGGTCGATTAAGTATGTAACAGTAATATAATATTTTAATATATGTATATAAAGGTATATTAATGAATATGTATATAAGACTCTGTCTAGGTTATTTACAACCCACACACACTATATATATGTATAATATGTTTAGAAACACTGCATATTTAACGAACCATACGATATTGTTTAAACTATATTTAGATATTGTACCTCATAACGCAATATTCTTAACACTCCTTGTACATTTACAATGCATTCATTACCTTTAAAAAAAACAGAGCTCTCAATACAAGACAAAACGATCTCGTCTGCAGGATTAGTAGAAACAATGTAATATATTAAAGCAAAATCTGCTCGGATACCATTCTCATTATATGGCTTCTGTAACGGCGTCACAACGCTGATTCTGTCATTAATTTACCACCGGGAAGTAGGTTCCAGCGATTTTACACTTTCTCGTACTTGTACTCTCGTTACCGAGGCGCTGATTGCCGGCTTTCACGCACATTTACAACTCCAGTTGCAAGGATTCTCTTCCGGACATAATGGATCCTTTAATAGCAACCTCTCCATATATACGATGTAGAAAAGGCATTTAATCCCGTTAAAGGAAGTCAGTGACAGTTTCGTAAAATCCTCTCGATAGTCTGTACATATCAGTTACCGTTGATTAGTTCATGCTTTAGTCATTCGGGTAACTAAGTTGACACGTAAAGCGCCAATTCGCGCGCCTTCGTTGTTACGGGCTCAGTCTCGTTCCAGTGGTGATATCCGTTTCCGGTGAATTGTTGCGTGCGGAGAGATTGAAAACAATGTAAAGTTACGTCGTAAGGAGTTAAAAACGGCGGCCGGAATGACTTAATTACAAAAGCAGAATCGAAGAGGTGTATAAACAATGCAAATTCAAATGCCACATAAAACAAAAACGTCTTCAAGGTAGTGTGATAAACGAGGATAACGTTCACACATCATTTCAGCTGGGTAAGAATGTGGATTCCTTATCACGATACGTGCAGCCGTCCTCAATGTTGAGGTGTAAGCCTGTCATTGATTTTTTCCTTCTTATTTCTAAAGTGAATTAAAAATTTTTAAAGGCTTGTCATTCGTGAAAAGATCGAAATCAAGAAAGGGAAACAAACATTTTTTTGTATGTTGACATCTGCACTGCCAAAATTGCATTAGAAAATATAGGGGCCATATTTCAACTAAGGTATTTCTTTAACTGTTCAGTGTGTACACTGTTAACAAAGTGAAAGTAGATTTCAGAAATAATATTTTCAAATTCCAATTTCCAGCATAAATTTTATTTCTAAATTGACAATTTTGCAAACATGACAATGGTTTCAAAATGTTCGGAATACACCAATAGTGCAATTCAATCACAAAATGAGCATTGCAATAAGGAAATACGCTTTTTAAATAAGAAGAAACACGGATTATTTATCACTGCAAATAGTCCCCACGGAAGCACTTCCTGTTTCCAATGGGTGTGTTATATGCCTCGAAAAGGGAGCACACTCCACATTCATTATATAAACACTAGGAGATATGCTCGGTTGTTGGTTTGTTAAAACATATTTAAAGTTTATAACATAGGTGAAGGTTATAAGTCATCAAAGTTCAAACTTACTTTTTGCAATTTACCGGTAACAGACTTATGCGATTTGGTTGGATGATACGGTCTTACGTCATGACAACTTTAAGACAAAGGTTATTTCTGGTCATGAGTAAATCAAAGGATTTTTTTGTATCAAAATGTTGTGAATAGATGTTGTTTGTATACATGTATTCAATGTTGGTCAATATGATAACTGTAATGAACAGCTACATGTTAACGATCATTGATGATGTCGGCCGATATAAACTTCAACACACTGAATAGTTTTTAATCACGTGAATGTATTTTGAGGACAATTGTTTACTTGCAATGAATAAACGAAAACTCAAATGCTACTTTTGAGAATATTTAAAACACAATGGCTCAAAATTCAAAATATATAGATGACACAAAGCAGGCAACGATATGAACTTTTGTCTCAACATAAACACCAGAACTCGTATTCGTAATAAAACAATATAACGTCTGTTAGAAGACGACAACTTGAAAAGCATGCTACATCGGTGAATGTCGTATGCATGCCTTTGCATTCTTGTCCATGTCGGTTCTACTCTTGAGACAATGAGACGTTCATTGACGCTGACATTTGTCTCATAAAACAGGCAATTTTCACTCCCTAGGTGGCGCTACAATTAATGTCCACTATAATCACGTGCGGGGGAATAGTAAATCTTAGAAAATTTCCTCCAAATTTTGTCCTCCGACGTAACGTTAAACTCAATCAGTAAAACACTATATTTCCCGAATGATTTATATTGTACTTTGTATCCAACAAAAACTGTCATTTTCTACATGTGTCCGTGAACACGTGACCTTTTCGGTCATTCTTCCAGACCGGGCAGACCCACGTCGAAATAACGCTTAATTAGGAAGACTGAAATCAATACGTTTGACGCATCTGGTGTCCGAATTCATACAAAAAACTAACAAGGAATAATTGGACAAAGTGATTAATCAATACCGAAGACATTTTGTCCAGAAACGGAAGATGGAATAGACGAATTAATCCAAGAAATAGTCCTTGATCAAGATACAATTTCGGAAAAACGCACAGGTCCATTTATAAATAAAAAAACGAATATAAAACTAAACTCACAAGCAGAAACAATATAGTTCTTTTTCAGTTTATTTGATTGGGTTACACGCCACTTTCAACATATTTCAGGTTATATCTGGCATGTGGAAGAAGACCTCAGACCTCAGTTATTGTTGTTACTGAAATTGCTGTTTGCTATTGTTATTGTTATCGCTATTTCATCGTTTTTTATTGTTATTGTTGTTGTTGTCGTTGTCGTCGTCGTCGTCGTCGTCGTCGTCGTCGTCGTCGTCGTCGTCGTCGTCGTCGTCGTCGTCGTCGTCGTTGTCGTTGTCGTTGTCGTTGTCGTCGTCGCCGTTATCGTTATCGTTATCGTTATTGTTATAGTGAGTGTTATTATTATCACTTTCGCTACCGCTATGGCAATTCAATTCGCTTTGATCGCTATTGTTATAGCCAGTGTCAGTGTTGATATTGTCATTACTATTGCTGCTTTTGCTATTTCATCTAGAGACAACTTGTCACACACATGCAGCATGATGTTGTTATTGAACAAAACCGCTCAGACATTAAGAATATCTTTTTTATATTCCACATTTTGACATTTACAGTGAGTTTAAAGACAATCCCACCACGTGTATACGTGATAAAACACGAATAAACCGATATTGTTATCAAATATTTATTATTGTTTTCAACATAATTCACTATTTGAAACGTAATGAGCTATGAACAAACATTTCAAACAATCACAGGAACACATTAACATTTTCCCCGCGGTTTTGATTGGCACCACCGGATTCATTATTGACAAGTGACCAGTCGATAACAGCCGGAGATATCCGAAATATGTTTGACCAAGTAAGACAATCCGTAATTCAACCCGAGATCAAAACGCCGCCGACTTAATCACTATAATTAAAATCAGGCTATAATCATAAAGAAAAAAATGTAGTGCGTTTGAAAATGATACTGTCTAGAAAAAATCAAAACCGCTGCAAAAAAATATTGATGAAACTCATTTAGTTTTTATTGTATTTCATTGGTTACAGGTATCTAAACCGACGATAAAATGCTGGCTTTAATCAGGATGCGTGTGCATGGTTGCTAGGATTATTTTCAGAAATCGGCAGACGTGCTGAAGAATAGCAGAAGTACATACATGCCTGCATGGCTCATTTATGGCCAAAGTGTTGAATCCGCTTAATGGGTTTGTAATTTGTTCATTGAGTGCTAAGTTAACTCAGTCTAACATTCGAAAAAGTGAAAATTGCTTATAAAGTGATTAGGTCATTGAGAGTAGGTGACCTTGACCTTCTTGACATCACATGCACCGCAACCGTATCTGTAATATCGATTCTGTGAATCTAAATGAAGGTATGTTACATGACCTTTGACTCTTCAGTGTCTTCACGCTTATCTAATTGTGATTGGATAATTGCCTGTACCCAGGGTTCCGTTCTGGCTCATTTTGAATTAACGTCTGCCGAAATGTTAGGTTATTTATGTGTGAAGTTATGCGAGCACTGGATGCCATAGATGACGAAACGCGGTTAATAAAATACAAGAAACAGATCGATATAAAAAAAAAATTAAAAATCTCATGAGATGTTTTTACAATGATTCAACGTTTATTCGAACAGTGCGTTGTTACGCAGGTTAAACATTTGAGTCTGATATTTACTTAATTTTGCAATGTATAAATACTTAGATATTCAAATAGGTAATTTAAAAAAGCAAACCAAATCATTATATTAATATTGTTTTTGTTTTGTTTTTCTGTTTTTTTAAGGAGTTTAACGTCATATTCAACACATTTCAGGTTATACATGGCATATCAAGTTTTACTGGTGGAGGAAGACCTCAGACTGAGTCAGACTGAGTAGAACCACCGTCCTTCTACAAGTAACTGGCAAATTTTCTCACATAAAGTTTAGCGAGCTATTAATAATTTAGAGTTGATCCAATAGATAAGAGTTTTCGGAAAGTTCTTCGCCATTTCATAAAATATTATTTATGTGATACTATTCCCACATTACGTAAAACAACAGAGTAGTAAGGTGGTAGTGCAGTGGGTAGAGTGTTGGTGTTTCACGCCAGGTCCCATACTCGACCCGGTGGCCTGTTAAAACAACACTCGGTATTAATTCTATGCAAAAAACGGACTCTAGAGGGATTCATATAAGCTCTGGACTTCCTTCGCAATCAAGATTAAATGAATCCATAGCAACCTACTGTGATAACAATTTCAAATTGAAGATATTACAAAGTCTGAAATTGAAGATAATACAGAGTCTGAAAAAGTGGAGATATTACAGTGTTTAAAATTGAAGATATTACAGTGTCTAAAATCGAAGATATTACAGTGTCTAAAGTTGGAGATATTAGAGAGTCTAAAATTTAAGATATTACAGAATCTGAAATTGACGATTTAACCTGTCTTGAAGAGTACTTTACTGGGACAGTCATCAAAATGTCGTCGTCAAAGCATTGTATTCTTGTAAAAACTGGTGATCCATGACGTCTCAAACCACTATTACATTTTCCACAGGGCACCAGTGTAACATTTATGTCTAAAGTAAAAAAAACAAAATCTGCAGCATGTGTCTGGGCTCAAATTCTTCACTGGTTCAAGATATGCAATTATGAATGAAAAAAGGCATAGCTTGACTAGGTTTTTAATTCAGAAGTTTTGTGATACCTATCAATTTCCAGATTAATAATTTGTCAATTATTCACCCCCGATGCGGTTCGAACCAACAATTTAATATGACACAAAATTGCCTAGAAATCTGGTACCATCATCAAATTTTCAGTGATGATTTCTAAAATACTTACCATTTAACACATGGTAGAAAAAATACATCACTGCAATACAAAACCCTGAAAAAAGAAAAGACAGAAAACTAAAGTACTATTTCTAACTCCTTAGGTCTGGAGTACTCGAGGGGGATAATAGTAGTGTGAGTCCTTTAGCGTTGGTGTCAGCGTTGCGACATTTAGCGACATTTAGCGCCAGTGCGACATTTAAAGTTTCCACAGCGTGATCTACCCTAGCAACAGTGCTTGTTTAATACGACACTCATTGTTTTCATATTCATTGTGTGATCATATATTTATTATTGCGCTCATCAGCTTGCGTATATAAAAAGGTCCGGAGTACTCAATGGAGATAATAGTGGTGTGAGGACTAAATGGTTGGTACTGGGGCGCTTACTTTTCCCTATTTACGAGAATGATAGTACGTAATCACTGTTGTGTATAGCAAGACTTTAGACTGATGACAGGTCACTATCTGCTGTGTCATTTCCCGATATTAAAGATATTACCAATCATGATCTAAAGCGACCATCTTTTTGGATTTTAGAAAATCCAATACATTGTTGGATTGTAAAAATAAAATTATGAAACTGGATTTAACCTTGAACAGAACTGTACTTATTAAAAAAGATTTTTAGGATGCACACTTACGAAATAATTTTTGGAATTTAGATAATGAACTGTTTGTTAACCATTTAAAAGGTGTCGCACTATTCCGATCAACTAGATATTAACATCCTCTAAACATTTTTTGAATGGGGTTTAACGCCATTTTTAATACATTCCAGGTTATACATGGCATCTACAGTGTAATTGTAGGAGGAAGACCTCGGAATAAATCTGAGAAGAACCACCGTACTTCCGCAAGCAATTGGCAAACTATCTTACATAGAGTTTTTGGAGCGAGCGGGATTCAAACCTACGACCTTAGTGGTGAGAGGTTAGTGGTTTTAAGACGGCGCCGTAGACCACTCAGCCACGAACGACTCACGTCTAAACAAAGATGTTTTGCCTTTTGTCAATATCAAACTCTTGATGATAATTTAATATTTTTAAAAGCGGTTCAATAATGCCATTTAAATAAAAAATGAGCTTTAAAATAAGGAGAATGCGTTTTTAAAGAAGAATAAACAAGGATTATTTATAACCGCCATTATGCGACTAACCCACGGAAGCATTTCCTGCTTTCAATGGCGGTACTATGTCTCTAATGCATGTAATAATAATCATCTAGCTTTATTGCTATATTATTAAGACTTTATGCTGTTGTTTTTTTTTGGTGCTTTTTTGTGCTTTTTAAGTACAAAGCTGAATTGGCATTTATGTCTAATACTTCTATTTTGTACAATCACGTTATATGTATGCTGTTTGGTAATTGCAAATTTTACGTACATGTAGCTAAAACGGTGTCCGTTACAATGCTAAATGTATTTAGCGTAATTACCTTTAATGTTGTATATAACCGACGTAAAAATAATAATTTGCTTTGATCATATCCTCTCATTTACTTAACCAAGATAGAAGCTCGAAACCGAATTGTTTTGGCATCGCAGTACATACACTCGCTTCGCCCAGTGCGCCGATCAGAGTGGACATATTAACAATCTATCTAAAGTATATATTAGATGGATACAACTCTCTCTCTCTCTCTCTCTCTCTCTCTCTCTCTCTCTCTCTCTCTCTCTCTCTCTCTCTCTCTCTCTCTCTCTCTCTCTGAAAAGTAAGAAATTTCTGTGATTATGACATGGAAGTTTTTAGTAAGGTTATAAGAAAAGTGAAACACGTGCAGAATTATTTCTCGGTAATCGACAAGGTTGCGAGCCTCATTTACTGGAATTTTCGTCAATCGTAATCATATCTTGACGTTTTGCATCTTATCTGAGGACCAACTATTAAAATAATTTCATATAGCCCAACCACTGGGAGTACTTATACCACCAGAGTTGCAAAATCAGCCGTTATATCTGGAATACAGTAACTCTATCATAAAAACCACGTCCCTCGTTAAAGATGATCCTATACCTAATTCGATGTAAGGTTTAAAGATATCCACATCTGCGCACCATAAAATCCCTGTTGTAAATATAGCGCCCATTAAAATCTCAAATTAATGTCAAAACGAATTACCGAACGTGACGTCGGAGGAAGAAGAGACTGGTGCTCCGCTGGTTTATCAACAGCGCCATCTGACGGACAGGTTTCGACGGGACGGTTATCAGTGTTATCCGCAGTATCGTAATTTCGTATATCTGCCTCACCACTGCGCCTGTCATAATTCATTAAAACCACGGGCGTCGGTTCTAGAACGAGATATGGAAAGATCCGCCACACCTTCCGTGCTACAGATCTCCGGGTGTAAGTGACACGGTCTTCAGGAACGTTTCACGGGGATAATCAAGCGTAGTTCAAGTTGTTTTTTTTTCGTAACAGTGAAATAGTTTTATGGTGTCAAAAAAACAGTTTTGACGTCAACTTACATTAGTTAAATGCCCAGTTCGAATCCCTGACTCACCAGACAGACAGACATGCAGGCAGGCAGGCAGGCAGGCAGGCAGGCAGGCAGGCAGGCAGAGTTAGTGCACGCGAAGGTGGTCAAATAACCTTTGCTTGCGACACATATATATTTATAGTTAATGTTCAAAAAAATAAATTAAATTTCTTATAGTAACTCAACTTACGTCATGACATCGCAAATCTCGGCAATACTGATTCTATAAAAAAATAATCACCGTTCATGGGTAAGCGTTCATGGGAATGAATGAGTTACATCACGAATGTTAATATTTACTAATGTGTTTCAGGTATAAACAGGATATAGTTTACCGACATTTACTTAACTAAATATAAATGATTAAGATATAAAATAGTATTGTTTTGTACGCATTTAAATTCACATGTAACAACAGCAACAATGATAGTGATAACAATAAAAATAATAATAATGATAATAATAATAAAAATATTATCAATAATAATAATAATAATAATAATAATAATAATAATAATAATAATAATAATTAATAATAATAATAATAATAATAATAATAATGATAAAAACAATAACATTAACAATAACAATAACAATAACAATAATAATTATAATAACAAAGTATTTATTTAACGACAGAACTCATTTGAACAATTTTCCATGAGGCCCTCATACATATTTAATTTGTACATGACACATGTGATTTCGTATTGCATGAACATTCAACAAATGCAATACATTCACTAATTTCATCTTAAACTTAAATTCTTAGTTTTAAACTTATTCATTTAAACTCATTGGTGACACAAGTTATAACAGTAAACAAATCATGCTCAATGTCTTCCTGGGTAGAACCGGTACTAAGCATATGCGCGAAAAGTGTCTTGCACAAGGATACCACACAAAACTTGTGGCAGAGGATCACACCCACGACCTTCCGATCCTGGGTCCGATGCTATATTGACAACTGTACCATGCACTCCACTTTAATGCCAAGGAAGGAAAACTGGTTGAAATGTTGATTTAAATTCTTAATATGTATGTAGGCATGTGTTTGACTTAAATCAGCATACAGTTAAATATGTATTAGGGTCCACCTCTATTAAGCCACCACTTTTAAACAGCCACCTTTTCTATTCACCATTTTTATCATTTTAATGTTAATCAACCTGTATTAAGCAGTCACATGCCTACGAGGCCAGTTTTTCTCTTTCCCTCGAGTTGCTGTTTAAGACAGTGTTGACTCTACATATCCGCATACTTAAGCTTTTTTAAGATTTTAGTTAGCTAAGTTAATGCTTGTAAGACTCAATCCTGATCGATTGTGCATTTTCTTTTAAACTGAATATTCGTCTGCTAAATACAAAATGGCCGAGAAGAAAACAAACTATTCAATATGACGTCAACTGCCAGAGAGCGTTCTGGTGTACAATCGCGATTATTTAAGATGTGGCTTTTATTTATGATGGACATTCTTTATATTTAATTGATATCAAGTTTTAATTTATTATTCATCAAAAACTGACTATGTACTAGTTTGTAATCCCAGAGACTAGTTCCAAGGCGGCTACTCTGATATTTAGACAGTTATTAGTATTTGCTAAAATACGATATCTTTAAATGATACAAATTTCCTCTCAAATTGCATATTCCTGGAACTGCCTTTTGTGTTAAATTGAAATTCAATGCGAGGCAGACTCCAGAGTTTCAAAAATGGCGTCGTTGTTCAACGCATGGTCTTTTTTATCAGGGCCGTGTAGCATGCCGTAGATTCCCAATTAAAATAAGATATCGTTGTGAACGCTCCATGCCACGTAAGTCATTAATAAATAAAAGTAATTAATTAGGCATTATTTATAACTCTTTTGAGAAATGGTTTACTAGCATCCTCGCCCAGGATAATGATTTTTTTTATGAATAAATTGTAAATAAATACGTCATATCGCTAGTTTATGGCGTTCCCAACTCATGTTGAAATGGTACAGAGTAAAATAGAAGGAAAAAAAATCGCTAGCTTTTCGGGTTTATCGGTTAAGTAGAAAGATTATTTATGTATCATCGTCAGACAAAAACACTATTTTTGCCGGGTATGTGACAATCTGATGCTAACCGTGCACACGAAATTAAACGTGCCGGTTAGATATGCATTTTAGATCGTTTTTTTTTATCCTGACAGCTGATTGCTAAATATATTATACTATACATTATAATATAATAATAAAGTTTGGTTATTGCAAAAAATCAAATTAAGCATACAGTCTATGTATAAAATATTTTAACTGAATAAAAATGTATAACCATGTATAAAATGTATAAAAATGTATAAAATGTATAGATGTATAAAAATGTATAAAATGCATAGAATATTTAAACTGTATAGAAATGTATAAAATGTATGAAAATGTATAAACTGTATAAAAATGTATAAAATGTATAAAAATGAATAAAATGTATGAAATGTATAAAATGTATAAAATGTATAGAATATTTAAACTGTTATATTATAAAAATTAATTAAATATATGAAAATGTATTAACTGTATAAAAATTGTATAAAATGTATGAAAATGTATAAACTGTTTAAAAATGTATAAAATTTATAAAAATGAATAAAATGTATTTAATGTATAAAATGTATAGAATATTTAAACTGTATAAAAATGTATAAAATGTATAAAAATGTAGAAAATGTAGAAAATGTAGAAAAATGTAGAAAATGTATAGAATATTTAAACTGTATAAAAATGTATTAAATGTATGAAAATGTATAAACTGTATAAAAATGTATAAACTGTATAAAAATGTATAAAATGTATAAAAATAGTTATTGCCTTTACAATGGCGCCTAGATTAGATAGCCCAGCATTATTTTGCATGTTTTTTATATTCATATGTAGCTAGTGCTAAATATTGTATAGCAATCTCTTATTATGATTGGGAGATATTTGAGCATCAGATAATTAAACAATTAAGAACATAACATTATAAGAGAAACGTTCCAAACTACGAAGTGTCAAGTCTTGTTTCAATTCTGACATATTTTCACATTTGTTAAATCGATTCAAGGAGTCCCATCAAAATCTCGTTGAGACTGTCACTCACGGAATAAACGAGATTCTATCTCGTTTTCATCTCATTCCATGGTTTAGAAAATAATTATTACAAAACCCCACTTTGCCGTTCAAAATGAAACATTTACTCCGTATCAACTTCGCACTTTTCCTATGAAAACATTAAAATGCTAAAAAACCTGTGTCTCATTGGAAATATGTTTAGCTTCATTTGAGGATAATTTGACGTTTACCGTCAGAGCCGCAGATTAAAAACAATTTCACGGCGGATAAGTAACACAAAAAATAGAGAATTGTGTCAGAACGTAAGCGATATTTTGAATAACTTCCTGCACAGTGATACTGATTCTTTCACGCGCTTGTTTCGCCACCTTGGCGGGCGTCGGTATGTCTGGATGCAATCTGCTAGGTAACGAAGATTAGAATAAAAAAAAACTTAATTACTTGACACAGTCTACATCGAAGTTCCAATCACATAATGCCAACTAAACTATTTCCATGACAAGCTAACAACCTCTTACGTGTTACATAAAATCGACACCGTGATGAATTACAACATATTCACGAACGTCACACCATCTTGACATACAATGTATGAAATTCACGTACGTCACACCATCTTGACACACAATGTATGAAATTCACGTACGTTGGACCATCTTGACATTCAATGTATGAAAATCACGTACGTTTGACCATCTTGACATACAAAGTATGAAAATCACGTATGTTGGACCATCTTGACATACAATGTATGAAATTCACGAACGTTGGACCATCTTGACATACAATGTATTATTCATGTACGTCGCACCATCGTGAACTATGATAATTTATATTCATGTACGTCACACCATCGTGAACTATGATATATTCATGTACGTCACACCATCGTGAACTATGATATATTCATGTAAGTCAAACCATCGTGAACTATAATTTATTCATGCACGTCACACCATCTTGAACTATGATATATTCATGTACGTCACACCATCTTAAACTATGATATATTCATGTACGTTACACCATCGTGAATTATAATATATTCATGTACTTCACACCATCATGAACTTTAATATTTGCATGTACGTACCACTATCGAAAACTATAATATTTGCATGTATGTCACATCATCTTGAAATATAATATATTCATGTATGTCACACCATCGTGAACTATAATATTTGCATGTACGTCACATCATCTTGAACTACAATAATAAAATGTACGTTATGCCGTATTGAACTTTAACATATTTACATCGTCTTCACAAACAAACATGTCACATATGTAACACCATATTAAGCTACAAACACAACATGCATGATATGTCAGTTTTACCCACAAAAACATCACATATATTATATCCTCTTAATATACAAATTCATCACATTGGCAACGTCATCTTGACCTACAAACACAACACATGTGTTATGCCACCTTAACCTGCAAATACAACACATGTGTTTTCTATCTTTAGGTGGAAATACAAAACATGTTATGTCATCTTAACCTACAAATACAACTCATATGTATACCCTCCTGATCTACAAACATATGTTATCACATTTTGACCTACAAACACAACACATTATGTTATGTCATTGTTACCTACAAACACAGCACATAATGTTCTGTCATCTTGACCTAAAACAAAACACATATGTTTTACCATCTTGACCTACAAACAAAACACATATGTTTTACCATCTTGACCAACAAACACAACACATATGTTTTACCATCTTAACCTACAAACACAACTCATATGTTATATCAATGTTACCTATAAACACAGCACATAATGTTCTGTCATCTTGACCTAAAACAAAATACATATGTTTTACCATCTTGACCTAAAACACAACACATATGTTATACCATCTTAACCTACAAATACAACTCATATATTATGTCATCATTACCTACAAACACAGCGCATAATGTTCTGTCATCTTGACCTAAAACAAAACACATATGTTTTACCATCTTAACCTACTCATACAAAACGTATGTTATGTCACCTTTACCTACAAACCCAACACATATGTTTTACCATCTTTACCTACAAACACAACGTATATGTTATGTCATCGTTACCTACATACACAACAAATATGTTATGTCATCTTTGCCTACAAACACAACGCATATGTTATGTCATCGTTACCTACATACACAACAAATATGTTATGTCATCTTTGCCTACAAACACAACACATATGTTTTAAAATATTTAGTCACATATCTTTTATTACAAACTGCACGAACATCAATACATTTTCAATTAAAAACTTTTCATTACACCTAAATGGCGTTTTGGCATACACTCCATGGGCATTCATTTTCAGACGTACAAACATAGAAGCATATACCGAAAAAGAAGATATGCAAATTGTGTACAATATATAATGTTTTAAGAGATTAGCTTTCTGTGTGGTTAATAAAAATCCTTCTAATGAAACATATATTTAACGCCAGTAAACATGCAAGTATTTTTAATATTGAATATTGTTTTATCAGACTAACCATCATTTTTATCGGTTCATATATGCTACAAAATCAATTAATTTGTTGAAGTTTTGTTTTAAAGTGATGAAATAGTTGGAATAAGGTAAGAAAATTTTGTCTTGGTTAATCTTTCATAATATCTAGACGTGATACAGTTCCCATATAGTTTACAGCAAAAACTACATTTCATTGGACAAAACCAGTTTAATATAAAAGACAACACTAGTTTTGTGATAAAACTGTCTGTATTGCTCAATATAGGCATTTGCCAGATATTAAATAAAGTGTTTACAATTTTTCTATTAAAACTGTATTTTTTATCATTAACCTATTTCCGAATATAGTCAACAAATTTTGTGAAATTTATTATTTTTTATTTACCACAAAACTCTTCAACTGATACATAGTTTATATGTTTACACGCATGCACGCACGGTTGGCTCAAACAATGTATTCCTTACTCTTCTACTTCATTCATTTTGTATTTCACCAGATTTCTTCGCCGGGACCGGTAAGCTCATTCGGTCGTGATTTCGAATCCCCGTCCGGCCATAATCCCCGTGATAATATATACCACATTGCGTCTCATTGCCATTTTCGTCTTTAACCGCTTATTCAAGTTCAAGTACGGGTTAACATTCCAGGGCCACAGTGACAGGAAGTAGTGGGTAGGTTCACTGCTCGTCTGTTAACCCACGTTGGAATACAACTGACGTTAAATATTCAAACAAACAAGTCAAATGGATGTATCCAGTCATAACTGGTGTTGCCAATGCGATTTTGCCAAACGTGGACGTAAATCACGACGCCTATATTTGTAAAATACTTGCGTAGATTGCGCAATTTTGATTAAACATTTAATATTTGCGTCTGGAACACTTGTAGGTCCAGTGGCAGAGCCAAGACTCATGATCGGATGACCGTGGGGTAGATTCAACACCAAGGCCTTGTGCGATGCCCTTAAGCAAGACATTTTCAGTTCCGCAAATGTAGAGAATATGTTATACCCAGGAATACTCCGAGCGTGATTTATCTAAGTTGTAATAACCTCAAAGTAAAATAAATAAGTTTAAATTTACGTACACAAAATACTTTGATTAACGTCTCACTACACAGTTACGCCCCTTTAATCCCATGGTAACATGATTCTTACGCTTAAAAACAAGTCCTTTGTAATTTGGTTTTGCAAAATTTTTAAAATGGTTTATAGTAGTTGTGATTTCTTGCTGCAGATGAGTAGAGGAGCAAAAGTTGGTATAGCATATACTGCAGTAAGGCATCACTGGTGTTATTAAAGTGACTTTTATAGGATTTCAAAATATGCATGTATTTGTGAGCATTTGAGGATTTCTTTTTTTAAAAAATCTCAAGGTGTCACTGCACTCTCATTTAAAAATACCAACGTGGTCAACCTACCAGTTATTGTGCAATTTTATGTGGGTTTACATTCCTGCTATGAAAAAAAATCTATGTGGAATTCTTTTTTTACAAGGGAAATCCTAGACCTTATTTTACATAGAACAAAGAACAAAATTCAACTGTGTAATGAGACCTTAACAAGCTATTGACGCATATCTCGCGATCTTGGATTTACTTACGGTTACAATGGCGCATTTAACTACTAACTTTTATATAGTTATCAAACTTTAAAACGCAATTTTAAACATTACATAGCCATACCTATATGCCTTGACCACAAATAAGTATACAATTAAATATGCTACAGCTAAAAAAAAGAAAGGCGAATGCTATTTAGTACAAATTATTGCTTATTCGCGATATTCTGAAACAGTAAAATGTCGTCTGCAGTCACTAAACTGTCCAATACGGCCTTGGCCATTTCTTTGCCGTCCCCTGCTACGATAATCTTGTAACCTCATCATGTAGCCAGCTGCCGGTCGCTTATATCCATAAAAACTCATCATCTAAGACGAACGTTCATAAAATATCCATTCTTCCACAGCTAAATTCAATCAAATACGTATTAATTATTCATGACGATAAAGGAACATAACGTTAATACTCCTGACTCGAGGCTATCTACTTCGTGTGCTCTTTTACGACATGCTTCTACGACAATAGACTGGCTGTTGGTAGACAATTGCTTCATTCGCGTTTGTGTCAAGTGTCGTCAAGTTAAAATGACCAATCAGTGTTTTGCAAGCGTCTACGCCTCCGCTTCGCCTATTTTTTTTATATCTCGCGCCATTTTATGCAGTTGAGGGCTAACAGACGTTCAGTTAACGTAACTAAGCTTTCCGTGGATTCCTGGAAGATTAACTAGTACTGGAGCACACCTATCTCCGTAAGTTACTGACAACTTTCCCACTTGAATCAGTGGTTAGTTACGAATGACAATGAGACGCAAAACCATATATCAATCATCACGGAGTCTGCAGCCGGGCCGAGATTCAAACTCACGATCCCTGAATTGATAACCAGACCCGTTACTAACTGAGCTTACCGACCTTACAGCCACTATCAAGTATATATGCATGTATATTTTACTGATTTATGTAAATTTAAGTATTTTCAATCTAACACCATAAAATTATTTACAATATGTTATTTATTCTGCGTAATATGTTCATTATAAGATTATAAACAACTATTCAGAGCATTTTTCATGAATATGGCAGCACTTGGTGAACCTTCGTTTTATGTAATATTAATGTACTTCGACAATGTGCATCTTTGGAAGAGTTTGGCGTCATTTTACGTGACAGAGACTCGAACTCGAACTGCATTGATGAAAAGGAAGTGCCTAAGATTCTGACCGCGGTTATTGCATGAAAAAATGTTGGTAATCAAACAACCATTTCCCATTAACAGAAGTGAGCATTTCTTCACGACTAGGTCTTAATTCACGAACCTTTAAAGCACGGTAATCGCTATTAATTTGGGGTGGGGTGCAAATTTTGTAAACATAAAACTAATGGTTAGAAATGCGAATTTTCAACATCTTCTCTTAAAGAATCATTAAAATTATAAATTTTATTTCTGCAACTGGATGGAGTGATTCACTCATTTGATATGTTTAATATTTGATATTCTGAGGTGAATTTTAAGACTTACAGAATGGATGAATTTAGGTCACGGCTTAAGTAGTGTCGGATACTTTAGCTTTTTGAGCGTTATGGTTTGACGTTGTTTTGACAATGCTGTTTCGCTAGTTCAAGATGAGTTGGGAATATTGTAAAGTAATTAACCGGTAGAAAAGTACAGTTCTGTACTCATAAAGAACGTACAAACAAGGTTATAATTCGCAAATATTTCCACTGAATGTTCAAGCAAATTTAGAGAAAATTGGTTTTGCTGTATACGTAATTAGTTCACCTCAAATTTATCAATTATATTGGGGTGACTTGCTCGTACAAAGCAACACTACTGTAGAGGTACAGATATCATTACGCTATAGTTGACTGATGATTTATAATTATTTCAAATATTTATAAATATTATCAAACGGATAATTATTGTTGCCAGCAAAATTGCAATTTACAGGAGGATGACGGAATTTGCCGAGTATGTACGATTGAGTAATATGCATATATACCAGTATATTTCAAAACTAAATGGCAAATACAGCAGATATTTTATATTCGTTTTTCATCCTTCTAAATTCATGTGTTTAAGTCTTTAATATTGGAGGCGAAGAAAATTAGAGTTATGGTTAGTGTTACGTGTAATGTCAAAATACAAAACACAAATATATCAAACTAAGTCCAGTCTGCCGGTAAACACTTAAAAGAACGTACTGAAAATATTAGATATTCGACTACTTTGAAATGTACATGTTTGTATAGTTTCTTAGTAGTGTTTCGATTCAATACGTTCTTTCATACAAGTGTGTTTTTTAATTAGCGATCTAAATCACAGGAGTATAGACCATTTTTAATGTTTGTAATTAATCCCTTTTTTCAAAGCCAAAATATTTGTTATAGTTTAGTAAGAATATCAATCCATGTACCGATCTATTATTTCATGACGGCTTACGCCATTTTTAACATATGGCAGGTTATTTTTGGTGTATCCAGTTTTATTGGTGGAGGAATGCCTCTGAATGAATCTGAAGCTGAGAGGTAAGTGGTCATTGGACGACAGCCACAAAATACTTCGTATTAAAATGAGCTATATATATAATTTATATATAATAACGTATCAATCTTTCTAAACCCCCCCCCCCCCCCTCCAAAAAAAAAAAAAGAAAAAAAAAAGATGGTAAGCCTTTGCCATTTTGAAATGGGATGCGTAGCATTAACCTATCCACGACTCAAGCTAAAAGTCGGCTTCTCAACGACCAGGCGTCGTGCGGTGAAGTAATTTGTGATTAGTAATTGGAATAGATGATTGAACACGGTTGCCTCGAAGACATCTGCTAAATTATTCACACCAAATCAGTAGAAACTTCCTAAGCAAAACACACAAAACGAAAATACTTTTGATCTTATGATTTCACGTCGAGGACAAGTTGATCTATTTTTCTTTTTGATTTGCAAGGTTGTTCTTAATCCTTTAGTGTAACGAAATATCCGTGAAAATATGCCGTGATTTGCATCAATCGACCTTTAATGGAAGGAAAGCCACACATTCCGATGCGAAACATCAATGGTAATTTTCTATTTCGGTAAATATGTTTGAATCGCCGATGTAGACCTTATGAAGAATGCAAGGTAAGTAGCCGCGAACTAAACAATGATCACAAATGGCTGTAGTTTGAAGTCCGAGACAGAAGTATGACAAAAGTTAATTTGGCCATCGGATCTTCATAAATTATTCCTTAAGTTCATACATTGTTCCGTGTATTAGAGGGACCCACGGCAATGACGAAACCGACTTTTACTCACGTTCATTGATCGTTGATTGATTGTTTGATTGATTGATTGATTGATTGATTGATTGATTGATTGAATATTAAGCATCATTTTATGCCATCGAGGACTAACAGACGATTCACGAATCAAACCAGTATTAACTCTGTCACGTATGACGTACCATATGCAGATTATCCTCTGTAATGGACCTAACGCGAGAGCGACTATCGCTCCGCCCACTGACCACGTGGCATTGTTTGTCTAAGAAAATACAATGTAATACAATACAGTGTTTACTTAGAAACGGTTTGCTTGTCTTACGAAAATGTTAGAGTAGCAACTAATATCGATCGCTGATCGAATTATCGACTTGTTTGACTGACAGCCAGCGTCAGGTCAATTATGAATGTCTGAAACTTTATATATAAAAATTGTAATTTACATGATAAAAACTAGTGTCACGCTAGTTTTGAAATTATCAGTAAAAGATATTTAAAAAATACAAATTGATATATAATTTCTTTTTAAAAAAAATTTGAATGGTGATTTAACACATTTCATGTTATATATGGCACATCCAGTTTTATTTGTGTTCTATCATACCGATAAAAACTGAAGAAACTAAAATATAGTCAGCACTTTTTGTTAAAAGACCACACACCTGCGAATGAAGATGCTGTTCAATCGTTTATCAAAGCTATGCCTTTTTTGTAACATAGAAACGAAAATAAGAGTTTTTATATATTATAGACTACTTGGTAAATTGTATATGTAATATATTTATTAAAAAATGCTGAGTGAAAATGTATCAAAAGTGTTGTATATTCCTTTAAAGATATGCATGGCTTCTGTGGAACATAGGTCTGCAGCAATCCATACATCGCTCGGCCATTTCCGCCTATTTCTTACGTAGGCGGAAATGACCGAGTGATGTTCCGATTGAGTGTAACACTTATATATGTTATAGGGCAAATTTTCAGACATATGCTGAAATTATAAATGGAAAATAAAACAAATGTGGGGAAATAAATAAATAAAATGTTTGCAATGAACATGCAGCATGAACCTCCAAGACATTGGACATAATTTCAATACTCTCAGTGAAGGACTTATATAGAGCAGGAAAGGCAACTGATTGATATTTTGTGACGCTCGCGTATTCACGCAAAGTCTCGCAATATTTCTATTTATCTCACAAATACAAATCAAAATTCTTACATTGCAGTATGAAATTTACATCAAAACAATACCATTCCCAGCCATTTGTTTTGAAAATTGCTGAAGTACTTTTGTTTACAAAATTTGTATACTGCAGCTAAAATAACAACAAAATTGCGAGAATTTTTTTTCAAACCACAATATTTTTAATTCAAGATCATTTTGCGTGATCAAAACATATTAAAACATTTTAAGATTACACACAACAAGAAAGCAGAAGCCTGTTAATTCTAAATGATCAATTTGCCAAATAATTAATCATTCGTGTGCTATTTTATCAACATTTAGTCAGAAGATTCAAGTTTCCTATCCTTCTATTTAAGTCCTTGTCTAAGTGGACCTTTTTTCTCAGTTTTTCTCGTGTAAAAAATATCTTATATCTATCATTCCTTGACAGAACAGAACGTAACCGAAATAAGAAAATGGCAGACTCGATTTTGTTGAGTGTGTCCATGAGGTATAATGAAAAATGTTACACCCCCACGCCCCAAGGTAGTCTATCCTCGAGCAACACTGGGTAAACTTTATCATTCCAAGGAATTAGAAATATTAAAAACGCTGACGCTGTTTGAACTCTTAACAATATATAGAGGTTGATAGTTTGTACGTCTTACTAAATATAGTAACCACGTGTTACTAAATATAGTTAATACGTGTTACTAAATATAGTATCATATTTACACTAATTCCGTATGTTATCACTACTGAAATTAGCTCATAAGCACATGCCTTGCGCCATTCCCACGGACAGGGCATTATCTCTACCCAGAATCCATTTAGGGAGGACAGTATCATTACCCAGAATTCAAACCTTGATAAGTCTGGTCAATGGTCAAATGACATACGGAAAGAAACTGCGCATACGAAACGAAAATTATAAAAATGGCAGAACAAGTTCTGGGTTCCTTATCAAATCAAATCGGCTATTAGTATACTATCTAGGACCATGTATAGAAACCTCTAAAAAATAAAAGTGTTATACATGAAGTTATATTACTTTTTGTTGACAGTTAGAAAAAAACCAGTGACGTTGAACTGAAATATTGGAGATGGAATTCGTCAAATGAAATTACGAAAACCCAATGAACAGAACATAAAAGACTTTCAAAAATAAAAATAAAATAAACTGTATATGGTACTTGAGCGCAATTTTTCTTAGTTTTAAAAAAAGACAAATGAAAAATCAGTCACAAGTAGAAAAATATAAGATGGTGTCCATTATTGTTATCAAATCAGTTCGATGAAATCCAGTTTGTTTTTAAGAAGTGTTCACGCTCAACTTGTTTGTTAGCGTTTGGCTTCCCTCGGATAATTGACACAATAATAAATATTTTCGTCATAGAGAACTATATCAGGAAATAACAATTTTCTTAAGCACGGTTTACGATGGCCTATGACGTCATCACATTTCTATATTTATCATTATACGTATATTGAGTTATTGATCAGTCAACAATGTTATTAATAATATTATTTCACTAACTTACTTGCGTTATCTATTGTGTTCAAACGTTTTTAAGTAGCAAAGTTGCCCTTTACCCATAACCCAATCTGTTTAAAATATTGATACCAATATAAACAACAACGTAGGTTGATTTACATTACCACGTATGTTATTTTACCTAACCACGTAGATTGTTTCCCTTACCATGTAGGTTGTTTACTTTACCACGTAGGTTGTTTCCCCTTACCACTTAGGTTGTTTTACCTAACCACGTAGGTTGTTTTACCTTACCACGTAGGTTGTTTCCCTTACCATGTAGGTTGTTTACTTTACCACGTAGGTTGTTTCCCCTTACCACTTAGGTTGTTTTACCTAACCACGTAGGTTGTTTTACCTTACCACGTAGGTTGTTTCCCTTACCATGTAGGTTGTTGACTTTACCACGTAGGTTGTTTCCCCTTACCACTTAGGTTGTTTTACCTAACCACGTATGTTGTTTTACCTTACCACATAGGTTGTTTCCCTTACCATGTAGGTTGTTTACTTTACCACGTAGGTTGTTTTACTTTCCACTTAAGTTGTTTTACCTTACCACGAAGGTATTTAAGCTTACCAAGTAGATTGTTTTACCTTACCACGTAAGTTGTTTTACCGTACCACGTAGATTGTTTTACCTTACCACGGTGTTGTTTTACCTTATCACGTTGATTGTTTTACCTTATCACGTAGGATGTTTTACCATACCACGTATGTTGTTTTACCTTACCACGTCGTTGTTTTACTTAACCACGTAGGTTGTTTTACCTTACCACGTTGTTGTTTTACCTTACCACGTTGGTTGTTTTACCTTACCACGTAGGTTGTTTTACCTTGCCACGTTGTTGTTTTACCTTGCCACGTTGTTGTTTTACCTTACCACGTATATTGTTTAACTTTACCACATTGTTGTTTTACCTTACCACGTAGGTTGTTTTACCTTACCACGTTGTTGTTTTACCTGACCACGTTGTTGTTTTACCTTACCACGTAGGATCTTTTACCGTACCACGTAGATTGTTTTACCTTACCACGTTGATGTTTTATCTTACCACGTTCGTTATTTTACCTTACCACGTAGGTTGTTTTACCTTACCAAGTTGTTGTTTTACCTTACCACGTATGTTGTTTTACTTTACCTAGTATGTTGTTTTACCTTACAACGTAGGTTGTTTTACCTTACCACGTAGGTTGTTTTACCTTACCACGTTGTTGTTTTACCTTATCACGTAGATTGTTTTACCTTATCACGTAGGATGTTTTACCATACCACGTTGTTGTTTAATTTACCACGTAGGTTGTTTTTACCTTACCACGTAGGTTGTTTTACCTTACAACGTTGTTGTTTCACCTTACCACGTAGGTTGTTTTACCTTACCACGTATGTTGTTTTACCTTACCGCGTTGTTGTTTTACTTAACCATGTAGGTTGTTTCACCTTACTACGTAGATTGTTTTAACTTACCACGTTGGTTATTTTACCTAACCTCGTGTGTTGGTTTACGTTACCACGAAGGTTGTTTTTTTTTAACACGAAGGTTGTTTTACCTTACCGCGTTGGTTGTTTTACCTTATCGCGTTGGTTATTTTATCTAAACTCTTGTGTTGGTTTAAGTTACCACGTAGGTTAGTTTATTTTAACACGTGGGTTGTTTTACCTTACCGCGTTGGTTGGTTTACCTTACCGTGTTGGTTATTTTACCCAACCTCGTGTGTTGGTTTACGTTACTACGCAGGTTGTTTTACCATACCAGGTAGGTTTGTTTACCTTACCGCGTAGACTGTTTACCTTACCTTGTAGGTTATTTTACCCAACTTCGTGTGTTGGTTTACGTTACCACGTTGGTTGTTTTACCATACCAGGTAGGTTGTTTTACTATGCCGCGCTGGTCGTTTTACCTTACCAAGTTAGTTATTTTACCCAACCTCGTGTGTTGGTTTACGTTACCATGTAGGTTATTTAACCATACCAGGTAGGTTGTTTCACCTTACAACGTAGGTTGTATTACCTCACAATGTGTTTGTGTTCTACCGGTCAACACAACCGCATTAACTCAAACAACCAAGAAGGCTGGTTTTCTTCAACCTTTCCACAAAACAGTACTTATTCAAATAACCACAAAGTTGTTGTTTTTTCTACCGAATCCCACATTTACTGTTTACTGTTTTGTTAATCCGCATTTTTTTGCAAAGAAAAAAGTTTCATTTTGGCGAGTTTTATAGTAAACAATACATGCAAAACACCGCGCCGTAACTATAGCCAGCTATAGAGAATAATTCCAAATATTTATCCATCATAAAAAAGCTCGTTTTAATTTTTACGATCGCCATTAACTCTCTAGTTACTGAAACGTATCTTTTCTTCAAAAATTGCCGTGAAATATAACCGTCCGCAGAACAATGCATACCAGCTTTAAAAACAAGCAGGGATTCGAAGCTGCGGCTGGATAACATTGCCATAAAATAGGAAATAATTGCACCCCATTACTGGAGAGCACCTGAATTACCGGTGGTTTGAAAAACGAGATCCTCTTTAGACTAATTAAGAATTTTAATAACACTGTTCATCTTCCATTAATTGCCGTATCATCTGGTACTGACAATTAGTAACTCCGTGAACAGTTATGGCATACCTATAGAGTAAACGCAATTTATGAACATGTGTTATTTTGAGTTTTTTTGTTTCATTTTTTCTTTCTTTACTTAATTTTAATGAGTAAACATAATTTATGACACAAGAATAAACATATAAAAGCAATGTATTTAATAAAATAAATGATCTAGCTAGACATATTAATATTTTTTGTGTGTGTGTTTTTTTTTTAAAAGAACGGCATTTTACTAGATCTTAAAATGTTTTATCGCTAATAGTCGTTGGTCTTGGACACAGGGTGATTTATATCTAAGATAAAATTGTCTGATTTTGGATTTCCCGCCATATATTTGTCTGGCTTTGCGAACAGTGAGGTATATTGCGTGTTACAACTGTTTGTCAGTGCAGCAGAACCAATCAAAACCTACTCGCTATAATCATCAACGCACACCCCGGACCCCCGGTTTTAATCCTTTGTCTGAGAAACAACTTGGCATGTCCTCCGTTGGATACTGTGTCAAAGCGCTCACTTAAGACACTTAACCTCTCTCAGCGGAGGTCGTGGGTTCGAGCCCAAATTGATATCCTAGTTACTTTCTTCAATGTTTTACTATCAATGCTGAAATAACTATTCAAGCGTATCGTTACAGAGTCACAACATAACAATGTGTTTATGTCGTTGTTTCTAAGGTTGTATCTCATTTTCCCAACCTTTTAATTTAGCACCTATGCAAACAATGTTCCCAACTTTCCAATTCACACGTTCAAGTTACCTGTGTTTTTCTACACTGCTCATAAAAAGTGAAAATTATGTATAAAGCAAACTACAATTTATTATGATAATTAATATGCATATATTTTTTAATAAAAAATGTGGTTTTAATTAGTGGATTGAAAATTAAACAATTTATGACTGGATAATTAAAGGACTAATTAAGGTGATTAGGTTAATGGTAATTAAATGATCATATATCTAATGTTACAAACTGAAATGACCAGAACTCACTTAAATATGATTATAATTGATAATTACTAAAACATAGTTAAAGTTGTTCACTGTTATAACGATTTCATCGACTGAAAGACAGATTGAATAATGGAACCTTGGATGTGTTGGAGTACGTGGATGCTGCTTCTTAACTTATCAATTGGGACACTGAATGTGTATGTACATTGAATAAAATAGCAAAAACAAACAGTTTAGATCATATCAACTGTGTTGTAAATACATTGCATTATTCAATAAAATTGTTGTAAATATATTGCACTATTAAATAAAATTGTTGTAAATACATTCCATTATTGAATAAATTTGTTGTAAATACATTGCATTATTAAATAAAATAGTTGTAAATATATTGCACTATTAAATAAAATTGTTGTAAATACATTGCATTATAAAATTGCTGTAAATACATTGCATTATAAAATTGTTGTAAATACATTGTATTATTCAATAAAATTCAATAGAATTGTTAAAATTATCCATATGTATATTAAATAAAATAGCAAAAACATAAAGTTAAGATCAGATAATTAAAATTATTAAAATTGTTGTAAATACATTGTATTATTCAATAAAATTGTTGTATGTGTATTGAATAAAATAGAATCAGTTATCACATGTGTTCTTTTCATCAAAATAAGGAGAAAGTGAAACCATTATTTTTTCAAAAAGTATATCTCACCAGAGCAATTATCACCACTTAAATCTATTATTATATCCGAACAATACATTTCCACCACCCCAACTACTTTTTCTATTTTAAACAACAGGGGTTGGGAAAGTGAGAACACACCGTTTCTAACTATGGTGTAACCACGGTTTCTTTTTGAGACAGTATTCTAAGCGCTGTCACACTAAAGTATCATGCCGCAGGCACATAATATAGTCACATTATATTGAAATTGGATCGACCACAACTAGAACTATCCTCTAAATGCTGAGTGTCAAGCGGGAAAGGTTCTAGTACCATTTTTCAATTTTTTTGCATGACCCGACTGGGGATCCAACCCATGACCTTCTGCATATGAGGCAAACGCTCTACCTCTTGACCAACGCTGAGGTATGTGTTTCTAACTAGCACACACAATTTTCTGCTGCTACTGATGATGTTGCTACCACTACTAATGCTGCTGCAGGTGTGCTAGTGCTTTCGTTGCTGTGTCGTTGTTACCGATGTATTTTGTGTGTGTTTTCTGTGGAGGTGAATGTCGGAGTGTTGTTATTGCTGCTATTGTTATTTGCAGTATTGTTTGTCGTTGCTGCTATGAATATTGATATTGTTGGTTTATCGTTGCTGTTGTTTTTCTATGACTATCGTTGTCTGTGTTATTATTCTTGTTGTTGGTGGTGGTGGTGATGTAATTTATGAAGCTGATGTTGGAATTGTTGTTGTTGTTGTTGTTGTTGTTGTTGTTGTTGTTGTTGTTGTTGCTGCTGTTTCTGTTGCTACTACTATTACTGAGATGCTGAAGCCACTGCTGTTGTTTCTGGTGTTATTCTCGTTGTTGACTGGCAAGTTTTTATTGTATTGAAAAATTGTTCAAAAATTCTATTTTTGAAAGGAAAATTTATAACGTAGTAAACGTAAAGCTGTTTAAATTGAAACAACAAAGAAGTATTCCCCTAACCCGAGTAAGACGTAGTTATCTCTTAAGAGAAATATAACCTTGTTAATCGCTTAGATTTTTACTTCTTTTAATTGTATAAATTTCTGTCGTCTAAGAAAGCGTGACAAGAGTGCAATGTGCCAAGTTTGAATGACATTGTTGGATGATGAAAATATGAACAAGCCTGAACATACATTACAACAGTTAAAATTACAAATAAAAAATTCAGTCGGTGAGATTAAACAATTTAAATCGTAGGATTTTTATCGGGTTCAATAGTTTTAAATAGAACCGACGAGTATTCTGTTAGGAAAAGTATTTAACAAAGTTGAACGGCCTTCTTTGAGAGGTCTCAAACTGCATGGTTGTTCATTTTTTAGCCTTGCTCTATGCCAAAGACATAGCATGCTTATGTTTTGCAAAGTTAATCACCGCCAAAATGATCATACGCGACTGGGACTACTTTTTATTCCTCAAATTTCAGTTTTTTATATGTATTTTTAATAGAAGGAAGAAGAAACTAATCGAGCTATAGAAATATATTATGGATATATTGTTTTATGTAATTTTAAAAAAAAATGTTGCATTAAATCAACCAATCGCTACAATGAGAATAATCGCACTAGGATGGCGTATGGGCATGTATTAAAACCCGGCCATCAGAACTTTTCAGTACGTTGATTAATATGCTGGCTGTTAAAGATATGGAAAAGAATACGTTTCTCTAAGTTAAACAATTATGGTAACAATTTATGAAATTTCAATTTAGTATTAACGAAACTTCGAACATTTAACAAATGTCAATATTTGAACACAGGAAAAACGTCATTGGGAAATGACGAAAAAGTTGTAATCACAGTGTTAATGTTTTTATTTTTCTCCTTTCGGGATGATGACAGGATGTGTATTTGTATGTGTTTATTCATTCGTTCGTTCGTTCGTTCGTTCGTTCGTTCGTTCGTTCGTTCGTCCATCCACCCACCCATCCATCCATCCGTCTCTCTGCCTGCCTGCCTGCCTGCCTGCCTGCCTGCCTGTCTGTCTGTCTGTCTGTCTGTCAACCGATCCATCCATCCATCCATCCATCCATCCATCCATCCATCCATCCATCCATTCATTCATTCATTCATTCATTCATTCATTCATTCATTCATTCATTCATTCATTCATTTCAATGTACTGCATGTATTCAGAAAAATATATGAATGGAAAACAAACGTATTATGGTCATTTATGATTAAAGATCTATTTATCTTATTTATTTATTTATTTATTTATTTATTTATTTATTTATTTATTTATTTATTTATTTATTTATTTATTTATTTATTTATTTATTTATTTATTTACAAACAGAGACAATCAGAGACAATCAACATAATATGATATGCTGTACCCTAATCAGGCTTAATTAGATTATGTAAATTTATTTGTAATTTTATAAAAGGAACAGTGGTAATTTAAAGTGAAAATATCAATCAATCATAAGAATGAAAAGATCATAATAACAGCATGAATAATACATACAGTAACACAAAACAATTCCAATGGTACAAGGGAAATAACTATAAAATTTACCCCAGTGTTAGTCTTTCTTCGATTAAACCCCCTTCACACTCAGCCACTCCTCAAAAAATTGGGTGAGAACTTGTACAACGTAGTAAGAACGCAGTACAAACCGATAAGGACGTGGAGTGGTCTCCGTGGAAGTGGAGGACGTGGTCAAACTTTGGACATGTTGAAAAAACGTATTGAAGACGTGGTCGAATCAGGACGCAGTAAGAACTGAATAAGGACCTAATAACAGTCGGGACCCACGAGAACAAAAAAACGTGGATTCACCGAAGTACCTGCTCATTTTTCTACAGTAGTTTAACAGAAAAAAGTCCCATTAAAGGAGTATGCGCTTTTAATTGAAATATCAGTACGTTATTAAATGCAATATAGTGATGTAAAATTGACATAACCAAAGTCCTCAAAAATATAATACATGTTTCAAAATATATTGAATAATGATGCAATATATAAATATAACTGATTCAAAGATATTTGTAGCGCCGTCGGCCGTTTCGTATTCCAGCATTTCTATGAATAATATAAATATTTCCGAATCCAACGTCAAGCTGAAATCGTGGTATTGAGACCACAATCTCAATTTCCCCCTGCATTTTACCCCCAAAATGGCGACCAAAATCGATTTATCGTAGCTTGGGATGCTGAAAGCGGACTATTTTCACTGTTGCTATGCTGTCGTTAAGTGAGCAGGGCTGCGTAATAAAATGACCATGTGGGTCCTGTGGGTACGTTCTTTCGATTTGTTGCTTACTACTATGGCACGTTTGTATCAGAAGAATTGAGTATAAATAATGGTTCCGATTCCTGACACCAATCACTTATGTTTCAACCATGGTCACTTGAATATGAACACACAAAATCGGGAACTTCTTCTGCACCTTGTTCTGCTTCAATGACAACAGTCGCGTGGTAAGCGCGTGTTGCGATCTGATTGGTCGTAGTAAGAACGTAGTAAAGACGTAGTAAGAACGCATTGGATGTGGTGCGCGCATCATCATGTGCGCGGTTAGAAATTAGTGGGGACGTGTTCATCCCGTCCAACGTATACGTTACATAAGCGGCTACTACACCGCATTTTCGGTGATAACTGCACACGATAAACCGGTACTTCCTGTTATTTTTGTGCACGTGGTTTGGGTAGAGAGGTGAGAAATCCCTTTATTTTCATATTATTATTTCGTTTTTAAATCAAAGATATAGCCAATACGAGCGGCATTGTATTTAAAGGGGAACGGTCTTTTTTCGCACATTGACTTTGTGGTTGAAGTCGCCATATTGGACACCTGCGCGACGTCACAACTGCACTACCGGTTTAACACAAAATTAATTAATACGTAATAGCAGACATAGAAACGTGTAATTATTGTCACTGGCAAAAGTACTCGCAAAAATAATAAAATGGATTTTAATAACGGGGAAGGATTGTGGCCTACAACTTTGAACCAGAATTTTCGGAAGCAGAGTTAAATGAATTGGAAATCACGGGGAAAAGTGAGACGGGACAGTCGTTCACACATGTGAAATATTTTTGCAGCTGCGAAAACTGTGTAATGATACAATATAACAGGCAAAGATTTTCTATTTGTTTTATCCCATCAGTTACAGAATTCTAAACATCAGAGTTTCTAAAATAGTCCCAAATTAATATATTTGAATATTTATCATTTTATAAATGTGAAATATATATATACATAACTGTTAAAGTATATACTGTACATACTAGTATACGGGGTCAACTCTCTTGTAGCTGTATTCGTGATCTTAAATCCTCAAATGGCTCACACATAAAAATATATTCGACAGAAATATTGTCAAACTATAATATACACCCAAAAATAATTGAAAACTATTTTCATATAATATATAATAATAATAATAATAGTAGTAATAATGATAATAATAATGATAATAATAGTTATAATAATAATAATAATAATAATAATGAGTATTATAATAGTAATAATAGTAGTAATAATGATAATGATAATAATAGTTATAATAATAATAGTAATAATAATAATACAATGTAATAATAATAATAATAATAATTATAATAATGATAATAATAATAGTAAAAACAATTATAATGATAATAAATCTCATATTTTTCTCCAGGCAGTCCCGTCTTACTGCATACAGACAATTCGTTTGCTGGATGATGAAAGGGGAAAGACAGGGAAAGGGCAACAGACTTGTTCTACCCTCATGTATTGTAAAACGAGTCAGAGACAGAATTCCTGCACCAGACAGTGAATACTGCGGGGTTTTTTTTATCAGCTATGGACAATAGCCATGACCTTTTTCCATGAAATGTGACATTCAACTTTAATAAAATGAGAAAGTGAACTCTGCATATTATAAATGCCAAAGCTATATTTGTACATAACTTTTACAGTTAGAAAAATCAGAACTGGACAATAAACTGAACTGCACTAGATATGAACAGTTTAATACGCCACATGATGAATGAAATATTTATACTTTTTGTACATTTGTATTAACCACAGTCTCATCATACAATCCTATTATTCACAGATTTGCCAAAATAAATTATTTATATTATAAATATATATTGTGTTATCTGTTTCTAGACTTAAAGATTAATACTTTTGCTGTACATTTTTGGTTCCACACTATCTTATCTAACTATTATGATACTATTTCGGAGTGGTAAACTTGAAGTGAAATTCCCATTTTAAAAATAGACAGCAAAAGTAATCTTAATCACCTTCATATCGTCATTTGGACTCTTTTTTTCTAAGATGTAACAATATTTGTTTAATGGGTTTTAACCGCGGCCATTTTCAACATATGTAAGGTTATATATGTGGCATATCCAGTTTTATTGGTGGAAGAAGTCCTCAAATGAATCTGAGTAGAAGCACCGTCCTTCTGCAAGTAACTCTTAAACTTTCTGGCATAAAATTTTTCGGGCAAGTGGGTCTCGAATCTACGATCTTAGCATATCTTGCTACGTATGTTGTTTTATTAAGCGAGCATTTGTTTTTGAATGGAAACATGACCGTTTCCTCAAACATTTGAGAAAAGTGACGGAATGAACGACTTTCAGATTGAAAAAACGTAATTTGCAGAACAATTTATCACTTCGGAAGCATTTCTGGGTACACTTTATGTGTTATATATTTGTTTGATATATCAATACACCAAGTTATATCGGTAAAAATTACAAGATGAGGTTATAATTGTGCTAAACGCCAAAATTTGCTTAGTACGTAGCATAAGTAGGTACCTCGTATATTGTACGCTACATAAGTAAAGACATTGTGTCATTCAGCGGTATTCTAATTACATGAAATACTATTTCTATCCAACTATTTGACGGTTGTTATTCAGTTTTTAAGTTGTATCGTTTACATTCCACAAATAAAGAATGTTTCCGTTTTAAAACATTAGCGTCCATCTCACTATTGTGTATGGCATATCAGACTCGAAGACCAATACCTGTTCTTCATGTTAAACATGTACAATATTTACATTGTACTATTCGACTATCAGCACGCCGAATATGAAGATCCCCACAGTCGCGACATATACCTGTTATACTAATATTGCTACATAACGTGTAAACCCACCATTGATTTTTGTTCTTTATGTTATAGAAAATAATAAAAGTTTGAAGGCTTGTCATTCATAGAGAGGCCCAAATGAAATAAGTGGAAGTGTGTCAACCTCAGCACTATCAAAATATGATGAGAAAGGTAGGTGTTATGTGTCATATAAGAGATTTTTTCTGTTCAGTGTGTATAATGTTCAAAATACATCACTAATGTCATTCAAATAAAAAAATGAGATTTAAAATAAGGAAAATTAATTTTTAAAGAGAACAAGGATTATTCATAAACGCCATTATGGGTCTACCTCACGGAAGCGCATCCTGTTCCCAATGTGGTGCTATGCCATAAAGTGTTAAACGTGCGGCATTTGGCGGCAGATGGTTTTGAGACATTAACGTCTAACGCCACTATAACATTTCCCATAAGACTCAAGTGTAACATTTATGTCCAAAACACAGTGAAAAAAACAAAATTAGCAGCATGTGTCTGGGCTCAAGGTCTCACTACACAGTTGAATTTTGTTCTTTGTTCTATGTAAAATAAGGTCTAGGATTTCCCTTGTAAAAAATGAATTCCACATATATTTTTTTTGTATTTTTTTTATTTCATATCAGAAATGTAAACCAATATAAAAATGCACAATAAGTGGTAGGTTGACCACCTTTTTTTAAAAAAAAGAGGGTGCAGTGACACCCTGAGATTTTTTGAAAAAAGAAGTCCTCAAATGCTCATAAATACATGCATATGTTGAAATCCTATAAAAGTCACTTTTTTAACACCAGTGATTTCTTATTGCAGTATATGCTATACCAACTTTTGCTCTACTCATCTGCAGCAAAAAATCACAACTACTATGAACCATTTTGAAAATATTTCAAAACCAAATTACATAGGCCTTGTTTTTAAGCCTAAGAATAATGTTACATTTGGAAAAAGGGGTGTAACTGTGTAGTGAGACAAATGTAGTGTAGTCAAATTCTTCACTGGTTCAAGATCTGCAATTATGAAGAAAAATCAGATTACCTTGACTAAGTTGTTGTTTTTTTTTTAATTTAATGGGCTCAAATTCTTCACTGGTTCAAGTGAAAGGTAAGAAATATGGACGGTTATGTATCGGAGAAAAATATATATAACATAAGTAAGCACACTCCAGAATGAAAGAAAGTAAACTTATAGAAACAGACTAATACGGGAATGTACAGAATAAAAAACTTTAGGACAAATAAAGAAATTTAGCAGACAAATCTAAAATCTGAATGGAGTATTAATAAGATTTGAAAAACCAGTTGTCAAACCATGACATCCATATTAAATACTCAAACCGGTTTATTCAAACACAAGAAAAGAAAGTTATTTTATTAAACATAAGAAAGATAGAGAGAAGATAGTTAAAGGTGCTCAATCCTCCACGACTGGTGATTGTAGCAATTGTAAAACAACCACACCCACTGGATTGGTTGACCTCAAATTAATGAGGATTTCAAAATTAGGCTAGCAAACCGCCGAATCGTATGGATACAACGTATACATTTCGAGGTATTCTATATTCACCAGCAACAACTTTTAATCGGTTACAACGATTTGCATAACATAAAACGTATATCAAACGCATGAAATTTTTTAGTTCCGGTCAATTAGAATGACGCCCCTTTCAAGACCTAACAACGTTAAAAGATGTTAACTCTTACATAAGTATTAGGCTCCAAAGTGGTTCAGTGGTGTACGCCTTTGACTGTCACACAGGATGTCATGTGTTCAAACTGCATTCAAGGCTAAAACATAATAATACATTTATTTTATTATTTTTTATGGTTTTTTTTTTATTGAAACTGTTACCGGTATTCAACTAACACACTTGAAAAATATATCATCTTAAAGCGACGATAAAATCACAATATATCTCGCAATCTTGTGATATAAAAGTATACATGTTGTGTTTGTATGAAAGGCAATATTATTATGCTGAGATATCGCACATGTCGAAGTAGTTATTCTATTGTATTGTCCTGTTTGATTTTACAGGATGCACAATCCCTACTTTGCTAGGGATGTCCATGGGCATGCTGCCACGAAAATATATTTAGCTCATTGCATGCATTTCCTGCATTTTTCTTATATTTCAGACACTTTAATCCGTTCAAATCTGTAACACAAACTGCATTTTATACAATTGCCCATTTTTACACTATTATATTGAATACACATTGGTGTCTTCTTAGACCTGACATAACTGTACATACCAACTCTTAGTAATTCACTGTAAGACAAGTATTTGTTGGGTATTATGATACATTCATACTGCATATAGTATATGTGAAGGATATGTCATATGTTTACAAGAGTAATTCAACTTTATTCCTTTTACAAATCCTATAATAAACATGTGAACCTCCACAAATTCTACAGGAGGCAAGTGCCTCCGTTTGCTTCAGTGTGGCTACGCGGGTCCTGATGATAGATTCTTATAATCTTCAACTCTTACCAGACAAAAGAAAGATTATTAGAACAATGCTTTATATGTAGCGTCATTTTATGCCATCGGGCCTAATTGACGAATAGTACAATGTAAATAATGTACATGTATTACATGAAAAACATGTAATGGTCTACGGGTCTGAAACAGCTGTGATATTTCATACAAAATAGCGAGATGGACGATAATATTTTAAAAACGGAAAAAAAATTCGCCTATTTGTGAAGTGTAAACAACGGCACAGCTTAAGAACAATCCTGAAATAGTTGGATAGCAGTATTATTTCCTGTTATTACCGCTAAATGACACAATACACCAACTTATGTACTGCACAATATACGAGGCACGAACTTATGCTTCGTACTAAGCAAATTTTGGCGTTTAGCAGCCTTATAACATCAAACTTGTATTTTTACTGATATAATTTGGTATATTGATACATAAAACAAATGTAAAACACATTAAGTAAATTCAGAAATGCTTCCTACCGAAGTAATTAATTGAGCTGTTCTCAATCTGAAAATGGTTCAATCCGTCACTTTTCTCAAATGTTTGAGGAAACGGTCATGTGCCCATTCAAAGGCACATGTCCACTTGAAACTTAAGTAGAATGCCGCTCGTGTCGGCTATAACTTAAATTAAAAACGTAATAATAATATGAAAATAAAGGGGTTGTTTACCTCACTGTTCGACCGCGTGCACAAAAAAAAAACAACAGAAAGTACCGAAGTTCTTTCTTCATGTCTGAGTGTGTGTGTGTGTGTGTGGGGGGGGGGGGGGGATTAATGTTGATTTCAATACATTTCGTCATTTTATTTTTAGCCGTTGTTATTTGAGGGGTTTTTCATCTCCTTTTTTTCTTTTTTTTCTTTTTCTTCTTCTTTTTCGTGGCCAAGTGGTTGAAGGCGCCGTCTCAAGATTACTTACCTCTCATTGCTAAGGTCGTAGGTTCGAGTCCCGCTCGCTCCAAAAACTTTATGTGAGAAAGTTTCCATTTACTTGCCGAAGGACGGACCTACTCAGTCTGACTCATTCTGGGGTCTTCCTCCAGCAGTAAAACTGGATATGTCATATATAACCTGAAATGTGTTGAAAATGGAATCAAACCCCATTCGTCCATTATTCTTCTTCTTCTTTTTCTTCTTCGTCTACTTCTCCTCCCCTCTGTTGTTTTCTTCTGTTTCGTCTTTTTTAATGCGAAGTTTATTAATCAAAACATAACATACTATATTAACTATAAAAGAAAGATATAACATTAAACTGTTATTTTACATACTTTTGTGTGTATTGAAGTCAAAACCATGCAGATAAAACTGCGTATAAGAAGGTTTTGATCCAAACCAACGAATTTATATAGAAATATATAAGACTGACGTGTCTATATGTGTGTGTTGTTTTTGCTTTCTATGAGTGGTGGGATCTTGAATATTGTGCTGATGAAACAGGCTTGCAGCCCTTCAGTATAATGCGGCCAAGGGAGGAAAGGAGGAGCAAACAACGACTGTGGGTTTTGTTTATTGTCTCAATTCTAAATAACTGAAGAAAACAACAGTTAAGTGACAACCGTTGGTTAGATTTAAATCAACAGTTGTGTTTTTATTTTAGTTTTTTTTTTTTTTAGTTTTTGCTGTTGTTTTGTTGTTGTAGTTGTTATTGTTGTTGTTGCTGTTGCTGTTGTTGTCGTCGTCGTTGTTGTCGTCATCGTCGTCGTCGTCGTCGTTGTCGTTGTCGTTGTTGTTGTTGTTGTTGTTGTTGTTAATGATGTTGCTGCTAATGATGTTGCTGTTGTTGTTTTTTGTGGGTTTTTTTGTGAGGGAGGTTGTGGGGATTCTTATTGTTGTTTTAGTTTAAAAGAAATAACCTTCTTATAGAACGCCCGTTTGTTCTTACACATTATTCATGAAACAGATAAACTGTGACAAATGGCGAAAAAGAACTAATCGCCCATGTGATATTTATGACATGGAAATCGGTGGTCACATGCCTAACATATGTCGCAAATCTTGGAATCCGTTATAGACGCAGACACGGATGTGCATAAATCAGTAGGTCAAAGTTGATGAGTAGGCTTATATACTTACACTTTATCATTCAATTTGTGTAGCAGGTACGAAACAAACGTTTTATTGTTAAGTTGGCTCATTTATGTATGAGTTATGTGACTGCACCGGTTTTAAAAGCGTGTTTCACCGAGTTTTCATTGTTTTATCAATACATGACTAATATTTATTCTCTTTTTATCTTTTTTTTAATGGGGTTTATCGCATTTTTCAACACATTTCAGGTTATATATGGCATATCTAGTTTTATTGGTGGAAAAAGGCTTCAGAAGGAAACTGAGTAGAACCACCGTCCTTTCGCAGTTTCGTTTATTTCGCGATAGAGACCTCCGGCCCATACACGGTTATATACAAGTACATAATGATTACAGTGTTTACAATGTCAGTTATACACAATATACATGTACATGAAACTGCAATTGAAACGTAACTTACGATATAACTTATTTAAACACCTACCACTGTATATATGTAGATACAATTACAGAGATGTAAACAAATGGTGAATAAAGCAACTTATTCAAATGGTCCAAGCCGGGCCCGATTAGCTCAGTCGGTTACGCGTCTGCCTATCAATCCAGGAATCGTGAGTTCGAATCTACCATGTTCGTAAAATGTATTTCGTAGAGAAAGATAATTCGGACAAATAAGAACAAAGTGATATTATGACTCTATGGTATCGACACAGAATTGACACAATCTTTGCTCACCGTCCTTCCGCAAGTAACTGGCAAACAAATATATATATATAAGTCGTATGTATCTATATAATATGTATGTGTCTATATCATATGTATGTGTCTATATCATATGTATGTGTTTATATAACATGCACGTATCTATATAACATGTATATGTCTATATAATATGTATGTATTTATATTATATGTATGCATCTATCTATATAATATTGTAACACTCCAGGTTGTGTTTTTAGATAGATGGCGAGCAAATATGAAAACAACAAGATTGGATGATATAGCTGATTTATACTGTTTATATGATTAGTTACCTAATAAGGCAAGACTATCTGATATACAGTCAATGAATAATATACTTTATTCACACGAAGGTTAAAATACCGGAAGTGATGGAACTGCTTTTCTTGATGTCTGAAACTTAAAATGAGCTCAAACCTAAAGTTTCTGAGCGTTAATATAGGCAAAAAGTCTGGATCCTGGCACTTCTAAACCAATTTATAATTGTGCATTACGTAACACGTGTTCCCAGAATCTGGCTGATCTGGGAAATGTCCGCCATGTTGCCAGATTTGATACACGAAAAGATTATTAAGACAATAAAAACACAATTTCCATATCATAAGTTAGCATGAAAAGGATGACACAATGTCATAGTTCAGATGCAAATCATGTAAGTTAATATTCAAACTTGAAATAAAGTAGAAATGAAGATTTTCAAATCTTCCCACTCTGGCAACTTTAACGGAGGGAAATCTAAATACGATTTTCTATTTGAACATACACAGCATTATTTGAAGGTTATTATAATTATTCTTAGTGAATAGTTTGCATCGTAATTTGTATTTATAGGTTGGGAAAGCTTTACATTAGATCCGAAACAGATATTCGATATGACTTGTTGACGGCAGAAATCTGGCAACAGAGTTTTTGAAAGGTCATTCAATGATATTTTCATTTATCCTTAAAATCAAAGGCAATGGTTCATGTTTAGACTGATTATACTTATGTTAAAAGTGACATATAAATTTAAGGTATTATTTAATTTACACATAGTATTAATCTATACAGATATAATAACTGAATATTAGATATTTTTGTTTACCCCACCCAGTGCCAAATTTCATGTCAAATCAATATTTGGATTTATGTTGATATTTCAAACTATAGGCATAAGGTGAGTTCATATTTAGTAAATATGGATGATTATGTATATAATAGTTGCTGTTCCATGTAGAAATAATCTTATTAATGTCATATTCTTTTAATATGATAGTTTATGAATTACTCCACTGCGGACAGTGTTACTGGTAATGGCAGTATTCCCAAGTAAGTTTTATTTAGACAGATAGTTAGTATAATCAGGATCTTATTCTGTTACAATATGTATGTATTTATATAATATGTATATATCTATATAATATGTATATATTTATATAATATGTATGTATCAATATAATATGTACAATGTATGTATCTATATAATATGTATGTATCTATATACAATGTACAATATATATAACTATCTAATATGCATGTATCTATATAATATGTATGTGTATATTTGAGAAGAAATGAACACGCAGAATTCGGTGACATTGGACACTTTATTATGTAAAAGGTATAAATTTTTCAAGCTATTTGTTTTGTTTTGAGTTTATGGGGTTTTGCCTTTTTAACAGTATATCAGTTATCTAACGTGAGTCAGCGCACTGACTCATCATTTTTGGGCTTGCTAAGCTGTAACCAGACACACCCTATCACTGCAAGTCACAAACTATTTCCACGCATATGCAGATATGGGAGACTCGTTCCCCGGCGTAGAATAGAGACTGTAGTCGAGCGGGTAGTCGAACTCACGACCCATGGATTAACACTTAGACACGTTAGCAATGAAGCTGGCCGAACCTGGCTTTCAAGTTGTGGATTGCAAATATAGTAAGCATAAGAACACGAATAGAGAGACATGAACGTATTTGTCAAATATGTAATTCTAACGATATAGAAGACGAATTTCACTTTATATTAATTTGAACTGCATGTAAACTGAAAAAGACTTGATGTTCTGGATAATCCTTAAAATTTGGGCATTGGGTATCGCATTAAGTAGACCTACGGTCATATAAACTGAACAAAAAAAAGAAACTTCCAATTTCCATACATATATTTTAATGTTATAAAAAGAAATAAACATGTAAAAAGACCTGCATAGTTTAGGCGAACGTTTAAGTTTCAAATAAAAAAAACAATTGTAACTAACACGTGCGAATTAGACAAATAGACAACATGAAAGTCTTTTTGCACTAGCATGCCATACCAGTATGTTCTGTGATTGTCGAAACGACATTTTAATAGAATGATGTGGACTTTTGTTAATAAAAAAAAAAGTTGAAAAAAAAAACACATTGAATTTTGTTCAGTTTTCCTTGTTTAAATATCCCTAAGATTCCACAAAATGTACTTGAATGAGCTAGTACTTAACGAAAAAAAGAAACTTCCGTTATGTTAAAGTGCAGCTGTGATTTTTGTTTCCCATACCACAGTTAATAAAAAATCTCATCCTGTTCCCGTAGCTGTAGATTTATGATCTTTTCTACACAAATGTACTTTAAAATACTCTTGCGATACATATAAAATGAATTAAACTTTATTTTCATATTTCGACATATCTGCGCTTAATAATCGCGGAAGTTTCCTATTTGTTTAGTATTAGTGACGTGATCATATTTTATATATAGAAATCGCAGCGGTGGTGTAGGTGTAGAGCGACCGCCTCGTTTGCGGAAGGTCGTGGGGTCGATCCCCGGTCGGGTCATACCAAACTTGAAAAATGGTGACTAGAAGCTTCCTCTGTTGGTGCTCAGTAGTCAGAGGATAGCTCTAGGTCTGGTCGGCCCGGTGTTAGTATAATGTGACTGGGTGGGGTATTATATCATGTATCTGTGGTATGACACTCCAGTGTGGCAGAGCTTAGAATACTGTCTCAAGTAGACATCGCCGCGATATAGCGGATAAATCATTGAAAACGACGCTTAACAACATACAAACAGACACATTTATCTGTAGACGCATTCACTGCTTCTTAAAAGAGATAAATGACATTGTTAAAAGTATTTTTTTCTTATTTTCACGCAACACATCAATCGTAATATATAATAGAGGCATATATATTTTTCTCCAAGTAATACTATCTGAAGCTTCATTTGAAAAAATAACCCTTCTTATTCTTTATAACATACCGATAAAAACTGATAAAAATAAAATATTTGTATTATATTTTGTAATACGTCTATACGAACATGCGAAAAATACATTTACAGTAGTTACGCCCCTTTCCAAAATTAAAACTCAATTCAATTCAATATCGTTTACATAAATACATGAAATTATGAGGTCCTGCAAAATTGTTAAGTGTTAAGGCTCATATAAGATGGTTAGTAACGTATACAACATATATTTCAAATTTATAACAGGAGAAAAAGAGAAGAATCGAATGTATGGGTCTGCATGACGCATATATATTCTTTTCAGAAATTGGGCTTAGTGAAAAATTATCTCTCTTTTAAAACGTGTTTTGTAACATTTCTATACTTATAGAGAGAGGAGAAGACGTTTTTTATCACTTTCCCCATTTATTTTCATGCAAAAAAGGGCAAAATAGCAATAAAAGTCACCCATGATATTTTTTTATAGATATATATTTGCTTGTATTCCTGATTTTGTGAATAGTTCTTAGTATGTCCACTACTACCGTTCTTACTTATCGAACGTGTGTTTATATTACAACGCGTGTCATTAATAGTCACTAGTATAACACAGTTATGTTGATGTTGATGTTGATAACTCGTATATGATACACCAGCCAATAATCTCTGATGTTAGATATCAGTATCTTGTTATTCGTCTTAATGATAATGATACTAACAATAACAATAACAATAACAATAATGATAATAGAAATAATAATGATAAAGACTACATTTTCGCTTAAAAGTCTTCGTCTTCGTCTTCGTCGTTACCATTTCCGCAGTTCCGCTGCTGCTGTTATTGTTGTTGTTGTTGTTGTTGCTGCTGCTGCTGTTGTTGATGTTGTTGTTGTTATGTTGTTGTTGCTACTGCTGCTGCTGCTGTTGTTGTTGTTGTTGTTGTTTTGTTGTTGTTGTTGTTGTTGTTGTTGTTGTTGTTGTTACTGCTGTTGCTGCTGCTGCTGTTGTTGTGGTTGCTGTTGATGCTGCTGCTGTTATGTTGTTGCTGTTGTTGTTGCTGCTGCTGCTGCTGTTGTTGTTGTTGTTGTTGTTGTTGTTGTTATTTTATTGTTGTTGCTGCTGTTGTTATGTATTGTTGTTGTTGTTGTTACTTCTTTGTGATATAAAACTAAAATAAAATAAAAGAAAACCATGCTTGAACGCTATTGCTATATTTTATAACGGACGGATGTCTTAAATAACAATATATTTGGCTAAAAGTATGTCATATATCAATTATAAATCCATGAACATTCATTGGAAACAATGTGAAAAATGGCTTACGGGCACAAAATGGTATAACTGCTACATTATTGACAAATAATTATTATTATAATTATTGACAACACACACGCCTTCAGGCACAGTGCCCACAATAAATGTGTTTTATTATTCTTTTCGGCATATTTGCGGGTTTGTTTTCATTTTTTTATATCACTAATTACTTTTTTTAAATATTTCATTTGTATCCTGGTGCAATTAGGACTCTCACCTGTGTATCTAGCCATTATCTCGGTGCTTGATTCATCATCGTTGCAAATTCTAAGGGAAGATCAGGAAAATGAATCAATTAAGAAGATAAATTATATCAATTTGTTATATATTTTCATTATATACAACTGTTATATATGAAACATTCATTTGTTATACGTTTAATGTTAAACAAATTTGAAACATTTAAACAACAAAATATTTCTTTGAACTGCTCATTTTCACATTTTAAAGGGAAGCAAGTACTTCTGTCTTATTTGGTCATGTTTTGAAGAGTTATCTCGCTTATTCATCTTGCACTCTTATCGTACGCATATTTAACTTATCGTAAATACTAAAACAATTGAACGATAGATAGATTTGTGTAATGACACAATGCTATGTAACAGTATAAATGTAAACAGCAATAACAGCAATGTTTATTTTAACAATTATAAAGACCATTTACGCGCATGCTTAATTTGCCATCAATATAAACTATATAATGTGTACAATTATACATCGGCCGTTTAGCTCAGTCGGTTAGAGCGTCGTGCTAATAACGCGAATGTCGTGGGTTCGACCCCCACAATGGCCAATTTTTTTTTTTTAAATATTGTTTTTTTTTTTTAAATCAATATAGTTATAGTGATTTTTTTTAATTCAAGGAATGTCCATCTTATAATAATTTAAAATAAACGTTCACATGTGCGGTATTTTTCCACAATCTTCAATACGTTTGTGTCTTTGTACACATGTTAACTACATTATATTCCCATAATTTGCGTTGCTTTATCTCGGTGTTACAGTGGGGTAGCGTGGCCGAGCGGTCTAAGGCGCTGGTTTAAGGCACCAGTCTCTTCGGAGGCGTGGGTTCGAATCCCACCGCTGCCAATATAGTTTTATTCTGACTTAGTGTATTAGTATGAATTTGCCAAAAGGAAAATATAACATATATATATATATATATATACAACTATATAACACGCCATGACTAAATGTCCTTTCTTTTTAATTAAATAAACACAAGGAACTTTATACTGAACATATACTGAATCAAAATAAAGTAAAATTTGCCGACAACATATGCATTATATATAATTAAACATATTTTATTTCAACATGACAAAGGGGTGACGTTTTTCAGCATTAGGTTCTTATTCCCCCTCACTTATTTACACTATTGACAATGAGTATCAAATTGACTTCACGATATAAAAAAATTGATAACACATGTGTTGATATTCAGTAGAAAAATACAAAAGGGGTTAAATTTTCGTACTTTCTATGGCGTCATTCAAATTTTCCCTGAAGCAACTGACCAATCAGCGTGCTTGTAACAATTGCTATTTAGCGGACCCAATCGGGAGAGCTGGGTTCTTTCTACAGACTATGTAACCAGTATGAAGCGTTTGGTCATATGTAAACTCTTTGAGAATGTATAGAGAATCAAGGACTTGTATTGAATATATAATTCCTTGGAGAAATGGAGAAATGCATAGGGTCGCGTGCATTTTAATAAAAAGTAAAAAGTGCACAATGTTTGTGAATTATTTTGTTCCATGTATTTGTTCCATGTAAATCCATAAGACTTCAACAAAAAAAATGATTATTTTCAAAACATAATATAACTTCAAATTAAAATTCATAAACATGATATTCTGAAATATTCCTAGCCAACGTCCTTAAAGTGACGTTGTTTCTGTTTTGTTACCAACAAAAATGTCAACTAATTAAAGAATGAAGGCCAAGCATTGCAATAGTCAGTGTATAAAACTTTTTCTTGGTCAAACTTAACATTTGTGTTATTAAATTGTACATTATATGATGTTAAATTTATATTTATGGTCTTCGTTTTACATTCGTACTGTTCAACTTTCTATTGTGTTTGATGTTGTTCAACTTTCTATTGTGTTTGGTGTTGTTCAACTTTCTATTGTGTTTGATGTTTCTATATGTATGTTCATTATTTTACATTCTTGTTGTAAACGGTTGTAGATCTCGTTTGTGTTTCTTGTTTTAATTTTCATGTTCTTAATTTGTATTATTATTGTTAAATTTAATTTGTGTTCGTAATCACAAATGTTTATTGTATGTTGTTTTTTATGTTTGTGTTCTTAGTTTAACAATAAGAATATGAAACGAATAACCTAAATATGAAATTTAACACCATACTACTATGTGTACAATTCAACAACAAAAATGTTAAGTTTGAACCAGAAAAACAGTTATACAATATTGCAACGTTTGGCCTGCCATATTAAAGCTGTGTTTTATTTATGATTAGGTGTCATAAAACCTGAAGAGAATATGTTAGTATGCTTTATTAGCCATGTAGAACTGTTCATTAAAACTAATGCATAATGAATAATGATTTAATTACTCTGTATCATCGGTGGAAGCAATCCGAATACTAAATATCAGATTATCTATAATTGTTGACCTTTTTTTAAACCGATTTGTCTAATTTTACTTGCGAATTAGCGAAATGAAAAGATATACACATTCAAAAATGTGTAGCTGTGAAATAGTTGATTCCTTGATATGACTGACAAGTGATTTCATGTGATATAAGCGGGTAGCGTGGCCGAGCGGTCTAAGGCGCTGGTTTAAGGCACCAGTCTCCTCGGAGGCGTGGGTTCGAATCCCACCGCTGCCAATGTTGTTGTTTTTTTCTTAGAATAAATGGGTTCGTGATTATTATTGTGTTTTATTCGTTTTGAAATGTGTATATCTGAGAATGTCTCTAATGGGGACGCCTCAAAACGAACTTTATAAATTTTATGGACAGTCAAACCTGTATAAGCGGTCACCTCTGTTAAGCAGCCATTTGTCTTAAGCAGCCATATTTGTTATTTCCCATTTATTACTTTCAGAGCACATTAACCTACACTAAACAGCAATCTGTCTTAAAACGCACTTTTGTTCCTCCTTCTCTTGACTGGCTGCTTAAGACAGGTTCGAATGTATTAATTTTTGTATTCTAATAAGTTGTTGGGTGAAAATATGTGACCGTTAAATATAATCAGATTGCCGAAAATTTATAACGGGCACTTAAACATAAATAATAATTTAGCGTTTACGTAAAATACGTGGACCAATAGATATGTGGCGTGCCCGGGCCAGTTGTACAGCATCGGATCCAGCATTGGACCCAGGATCAGATAGTCGTGTGTTCGATCCTCTGCCACCGTTATAACGGCTATGTGTGGTGTCCTTGGGCAAGACACTTTTCCGCATATGCTTTGTACTGGTTCTACTAAGGTAGACTCTGAGCGTGAATTGTCTAAGTTGTAATAACTTGTTTCACAATGGAAATAATAAGGTTAAATCTTGAGCACATCACGAGTTCAACACATTAGCTTAAAACATATATATTTAGAACAGTATTTGCTTCATGTTTATCTATAAAATACTTATCTATAAAATATCTATAAATTATATAAATAGCTACCTTCGTATGATATTCGTCCGTTACCGGTAGTGTCCGCCTCTCTAATCATTTCTCGTAGCTCAGCGTCCGACAGTGTGTGACCTAATTTTGTCATCATCTGGCTTAACTCTCGTTCTCCGATGTCACCTAAACAAAGGATTGATGATGATGATAATGTTGTTTCTAATGAGCATATTATTATGATGTTACCATACCTGGTGAATGTTTATATTTAAAATGTGATGTTATATCGAGTTTCATCAATTTACTTTCCAATGAATATGCAGAATCACCGATAGGACTCAATAGTAAATTACGATTGACGTTTTTCTCATTTTAAAATCGGCCGTAGGCGATAATGGCCGAGTGATGTTCCGATTGCATAAGTTTTTAAACATTCGGACCACTTCGCCGATTATCCTAATAACGAAGGATGGCGGTTGGAGATCTGGAGAACATTGCCATTTATTTTCAGAGATCTTGGGAACATTGGCCATTACTTTCAGAGATCTAGGGATATTGTCCTTAATGGAAAAAAGTACCTTATTTGATCAATTTTATCAGAGGCATATAAACAGAGATAGGCAACTGGAGGCACTTGTCTAAATTTTAGGTGGCACATTTTGGCTTTTCTAGTTTAGTTTGAACTTATTTATTATACTTCGATTTTGAAACAAGTTCTTACGACTTAGACAAATCACACTCGAAGTCTTTCTGGGTATAACCAGTACTAAGCACATGTGGAAAAAGTGTCTTGCTCAAGGACACCACACAGAGTCGTGGCGTAGGTTTGAAAATACCCACGACCCTCCAATCACGGGTTCGGTGCTTAACCACTAGATCACGTGGCGTTTTCTAAATCATGGAAACACACATCCTTCAGAATCAAACAACATAATTTTGTGATTATGGTATCAAAAGAAAGGGCTTGATTTGGGAGATTCTTTTTTCTTTTTTTCAATTTAAAGAAATGAAGGATTTTACGCTTAAAGTTTTTTTGTGTGATCGTTTTTTTCCCCTTTTTTAGATCATTTTTGAAATAAGAAATAAAGAAAACCACTTCAATAAATATCAATATGAAACTTTCACCAACTGTGGAAAACTTACTGCTTCATCTTTCTACCTAATATTTCTATTTTTATTGTGTTTTGTTTAAACGTACATGGCATTTGTTAAATCAAGACTACAGTTTTTTGTTTAAAAATCTTCTTTTTTTCGTGAAATTTCAACATATTTCGATTTCAATCCGTAATAATTTAAGATTAGAAGAAAAATATTAAATAATTGATAATTGAAATTGGTCATCATTTTATCAGCTTTACCTTGGCACCAAAATTGTGTTTACTGAAATAAAGTAATATTTTTATGTGTATTTATTGCCTTTTGTAAATTAACCGTTGAACTGTTCATTTTTTTTTTGTCTCTTCTGTCTTTCCATCGATTTCTTCTTTGGCTCTACTTGCCAAAGGCCAGCAGGGCTTATGTCGTGGTAAATTGTCCGTCGTCCATTCGTTAACCTTTTTCTTGTAGAATCTATAGCATTCCCCACATTTTTCAAAGAATCTTATCCAAACTCGCACAGCATTTGTATAACCACAAACTCTTGAAATTCTTGAACCAGCGTGATTGAACCATAAATGCTCTCTACCACAGTGCTTACAAGCACATTTTTAAGGAAACTTAAAAAACACATTTTCTCTGAAAGTTCAAGCCATAGACCATAGATATTTTAAACAAGGAAAATAAGACAGTACATGGATTTTGCTTATTATGATGATGTGTAAATTATAATAGAGAAGAATATAGTAAACGTTTTACTTAAGGAAACACTATTTGGTACTTTCAGGGAACTATGTTTAAAACCTTTTTAGATCTAGGGAACAGTGGAAATACTTTTTGAGATCTGGGGAACATGGACAAAATACTTTTGGGGAACTTTGGCAAATACTTTTGGAGATCTGGGGAACAATAGACATTACTTATCTAGGGAACAGGGACCCCCCCCCCCCCCCCCCCCACACACACACACACACACACACCCTGGGAGGGCCTTAGAGGAGCTATATTCAGAATCTATATAGAAAATCATTGATAAAAATACAAAGGAATAAAAAATGATAAATTTATATAAAATATATGTGACAACGGTCATTTTATTCATATAAGTCATATGACGGGAGACAGTCATTTACCGGTATTATTTTGGTCTAACATTAGAAATGCTTCGCGCAGTTCCTCGTCATCTCTGTTACATTGCATTGCCGCCATTAGTGACAGGAACTCTGGGAAGTCTATACTTCCGTTTCCTGAAATAGATCAATCGAAGTTATTGCCCTCAATAAGTATTGGCAGCGACAATACATTGTTCAGAAAAAGGCTTCACTGCAACACGCTCATTTAATTAACTTAAAAGAAGCTGGCTAGTTTAAATAAAGTTATTATACTGGGACCGGTCTTAACGTCTCACACCACTATAAAATTTCCCATAGGGCTCAAATGTAATATTTATGTCCAAATCAAAGTGAAAAAGTAAAATCTGCAGCATGTGTCTGTGCTCAAATTCTTCACTGTTCAAGATATTCAATTATAAAGGAAAAACAGCATACAGTGACTTGTTTTTTTTTCTTAAATTCAATGCTTCTGTGAGACCTATCAGACTCTAGACTAAAAAATATTTGCCCACGATGCGGTTTGAACCAACCATTCTGAAATGACACAGAATTGCCAAGAAATCTGCTATCAGCATCAAAATACTCAGTGGTGATTTCTAAAAAACTGACTATTTAACACATGATAGAAAAGAATAAATCACTGAAGTACAAAGCCTCGAAAAAAAAAAGAGCTAAAAAATATAACTAAATTTGTATTTCTACCTCCTTCATCTATAGGTCCGGAGTTCTCATGGGAGCTAATTGTGGTGTGAATCCTAAAACGCGGTCACATGGGCAAGGGTTATTTACATCATTGCTCATTTCATTGTTTGGACTTTATGCCAAAGACACAGCCGCATAGCCCTGCAATTATGTCGTCGTGATCAAGCTTTGAAGTGTTCATCACTGCGCCAAAATGATCGAAATCATACTCGAAATAAATATGTTTTCATGCAATAATACCAATCTACGGTGTCCCATTGGGGCCATCGCGGCATATTTTTTAAAATTAAGTCAAGTCGAAAGTAGTTTCTATGTTTCAACTTTTCACCATCGTTGTTACGAATTTTCACCATCGTAGTTTCGACTTTTTATCATCGTAGTTTCGAATTTTCACCAACGTAGTGTCGTTGTTTTGACTTTTCACCATCGTAGTTTCGTTGTTTCGACTTTTAACCATCGTAGTTTCGACTTTTTATCATCGTTGTTTCGACTTTTCACCATCGTAGTTTCGACTTTTCACCTTTTCACCATTGTTGTATCGACTTTTCACCATCGTAGTTTCGACTTTTCGCTATCGTTGTATCGACTTTTCACCATCGTATTTTCGACTTTTCATCATTGTAGTTTCGTTGAAATCATCGTAGTTTCGTAATTTCTGCCTGACTTAGTTTAAAAAATATGCCGCGATGGCCCCAACGGGACACCGTCTCAACCAAACTAGGGAGGCGTATGGATATTTATCAAAGCCCGGCTATAAATACTTTCAAGTACATTGATTAGGTTCTAGCGTACAAACCAAAGTCATCAAGTACATTGATTAGGTACTAGCATACAAACCAAAGTCATCAAGTACATTGATTAGGTACTAGCATACAAACCAAAGTCATCAAGTACATTGATTAGGTACTAGCATACAAACCAAAGTCATCAAGTACATTGATTAGGTACTAGCATACAAACCAAAGTCATCAAGTACTTTGATTAGGTACTAGCATACAGACCAAAGTCATCAAGTACATTGATTAGGTACTAGCATACAGACCAAAGTCATCAAGTACTTTGATTAGGTACTAGCATACAGACCAAAGTCATCAAGTACTTTGATTAGGTACTAGCATACAAACCAAAGTCATCAAGTACATTGATTAGGTACTAACATACAGACCAAAGTCATCAAGTACTTTGATTAGGTACTAGCATACAGACCAAAGTCATCAAGTACATTGATTAGGTTCTAGCATACAAACCAAAGTCATCAAGTACTTTGATTAGGTACTAGCATAAAGACCAAAGTCATCAAGTACATTGATTAGGTTCTAGCATACAGACCAAAGTCATCAAGTACATTGATTAGGTTCTAGCATACAAACCAAAGTCATCAAGTACTTTGATTAGGTTCTAGCATACAAACCAAAGTCACCAAGTACTTTGATTAGGTTCTAGCATACAAACCAAAGTCATCAAGTACATTGATTAGGTTCTAGCATACAAACCAAAGTCATCAAGTACTTTGATTAGGTTCTAGCATACAAACCAAAGTCACCAAGTACTTTGATTAGGTTCTAGCATACACACCAAAGTCACCAAGTACTTTGATTAGGTTCTATCATACAAACCAAAGTCATCAAGTACATTGATTAGGTTCTAGCATACAAACCAAAGTCACCAAGTACTTTGATTAGGTTCTAGCATACAAACCAAAGTCACCAAGTACTTTGATTAGGTTCTAGCATACAGACCAAAGTCACCAAGTACATTGATTAGGTTCTAGCATACAGACCAAAGTCATCAAGCACATTGATTAGGTTCTAGCATACAGACCAAAGTCATCAAGCACATTGATTAGGTTCTAGCATACAGACCAAAGTCACCAAGTACATTGATTAGGTTCTAGCATACAGAACAAAGTCACCAAGCACATTGATTAGGTTCTAGCATACAGACCAAAGTCACCAAGTACATTGATTAGGTTCTAGCATACAGACCAAAGTCATCAAGTACATTGATTAGGTTCTAGCATACAGACCAAAGTCATCAAGCACATTGATTAGGTTCTAGCATACAAACCAAAGTCATCAAGTACATTGATTAGGTTCTAGCATACAGACCAAAGTCATCAAGTACATTGATTAGGTTCTAGCATACAGACCAAAGTCATCAAGTACATTGATTAGGTTCTAGCATACAGACCAAAGTCATCAAGCACATTGATTAGGTTCTAGCATACAAACCAAAGTCATCAAGTACTTTGATTAGGTACTAGCATACAAACCAAAGTCATTTACCTTCTTCGTCTACTTCCAGCAACAAGTCAGTAATTTCTTCTTGAGTCAACTGATGGCCCAGGATCTTCAATACATTGCCGAGCTTCTCATTGTTTATCTTGCCAGTTTTATTTGTATCAAACATGCTGAACGCTTCTTTGCATTCTGTTTATAAGACAAAAAGAAACAGTGCTGTAAAATGTATTCTTGAGCATATCTAGATCGCAGCGTGCTACACTGCGTTTGAATTCACTCCAGTCATCGTATCGCAAGTTTGATGCTATAAAATAACAATACAGCTCCTATTAACGTCCATTCTTTCATTGAAACGTAATAATTTCACATGTATAAAAAGGAAATTATAATATGAATATCCATGGACTATAAGAAGTGTACATAATTTAAGATGATTACCTTGTATTTCAAATTCCGAAAGCTGGTGCGCCTGAAAAAGATAAATAGAAAAGTAACGGTTTAATCCATAATTAGTGTTAAAGTGTAACAGCTCATTCACGTATCTTAATTCATTCTTTTGCTTTTGTGACAAACTTACTTGTCACGTGTTATAGTTATACAAGTTTTTTAACTTTGTAACGTTGGCATCAACTTCAAATAGCGATACCGCGCCCTATCAATCGGAACATCTCTCGGCCATTTCCGCCTATCCGTTCATAGGCGGAAATTGCCAAACGATGTTCCAATTGACCATACAGCCTCCGACGGCAACCAGTTTGACCCTACAACCTGCAAAAGTGAACTCCCACGGCAATCGTATACTCAGGGGTATGTTTTTTTGTTGTTGTTTTCTTCATTTTATAAATAATATAATTTATTGATTTCCGTCACTACTTAAAAACCATTCGATAGGATGGTTAGTGTATAACTATTCGATAGGATGGTTAGTGTATAACCGTTTGATAGGATGGTTAGTGTATAACCATTCGACAGGATGGTTAGCGTATAACCATTCGAGTCGATGGAAGTGTATAACCATTCGACAGGATGGTTAGTGTATAGGATGGTTAGTGTATAACTATTCGATACGATAGAAGTGTATAACCATTCGACAGGATGGTTAGTATATAACCATTCGATACGATGGAAGTGTATAACCATTCGACAGGATGGTAAGTGTATAGGATGGTTAGTGTATAACTATTCGATACGATGGAAGTGTATAACCATTCGACAGGATGGTAAGTGTATAACCATTCGATACGATGGAAGTGTATAACCATTCGACAGGATGGTAAGTGTATAGGATGGTTAGTGTATAACTATTCGATACGATAGAAGTGTATAACCATTCGACAGGATGGTTAGTATATAACCATTCGATACGATGGAAGTGTATAACCATTCGACAGGATGGTTAGTGTATAGGATGGTTAGTGTATAACTATTCGATACGATGGAAGTGTATAACCATTCGACAGGATGGTAAGTGTATAACCATTCGATACGATGGAAGTGTATAACCATTCGACAGGATGGTAAGTGTATAGGATGGTTAGTGTATAACTATTCGATACGATGGAAGTGTATAACCATTCGACAGGATGGTTAGTGTATAGGATGGTTAGTGTATAACCATTCGACAGGATGGTTAGTGTATAGGATGGTTAGTGTATATGATGGTTAGTGTATAGGATGGATAGTGTTTAAGATGGTTAGTGTGTATGATGGCCCAGTTAGTGTATAGGATGGTTAGTGTATAGGATGGTTAGAGTATAGGATGGTAAGTGTATAGGATGGTTAGTGTATAACCAATCGACAGGATGGTTTGTGTATAGGATGGTTAGTGTATAACCATTCGACAGGATGGTTAGTGTATAGGATAGTTAGTGGTTAGTGTATAGGATGGCCCGGTTAGTGTATAGGATGGTAATTGTATAGGATGGTTAGTGTATAGGATGGTTAGTGCTTAGTGTATAGGATGGTCCGGTTAGTGTATATGATGGCCTGGTTAGTGTATAGGATGGTTAATGTATAGGATGGCCCGGTTAGTGTATAGGATGGCCCGGTTAGTGTAGAGGATGGTTAGTGTATAGGATGGCCCGGTTAGTGTATAGGATGGTCCGGTTAGTGTATAGGATGGTTAGTGTATAGGATGGCCCGGTTAGTGTATAGGATGGTTAGTGTATAGGATGGTCCGGTTAGTGTATAGGATGGTCCGGTTAGTGTATAGGATGGTTAGTGTATAGGATGGCCCGGTTAGTGTATAGGATGGCCCGCATAGTGTATAGGATGGTTAGTGTATAGGATGGCCCGTTGAGTGTATAGGATGGTTAGTGTATAGGATGGCCCGGTTAGTGTATAGGATGGTTAGTGTATAGGATGGTTAGTGCTTATTGTATAGGATGGCCCGGTTAGTGTATAGGATGGTTAGTGTAAACTAATTTGCGAAATAAGGTTAGGGCGTATATAAACCGCTCTCGAGTTTGCTTCTCATGTAGAATCATTATTGATTGAGTAATTGATTTATTGATTGATTGAATATTAAGCGTCATTTTTATGCCGTCGAGGGCTAACAGAAGATCAGTTAACTTAACCCCTGTTTCCTGGGATCCTGAAAGATTAACCAATACTCGAGCACACTTCATCTCCGCAACAAACTGACAACTTTCCCACTTGAATCAGCGGTGAGAGACGAATGATAATTAGACACAATGTCGTATACCAATCATCACGGGAACTGTAACCGGGTGGGGATTCGAACTCACGACCCCTGGTTTGATAGTCAGACGCGTAAACGACTGAGCTAATCGGGCCCGGCTTGGGTAGAACCCGTACTGGATGTTGTTTGGAAGAGGCCAACGTGTCAAACGGGAAAGCGGGCATTACAATATTGTTTTGGTTAAACTTTTCAAATGTGATATAGAGGTATTCGATGTAAACCTTCATTTAAACACCACTTTCATCTTCTAGTAAAAACGTTTCACTATCATTACAAGTATACATGTTGATACCCAAGAGCGTCATTTATAGATATGAAAATGTTTGATGATGAATATTGCATTTTAAACGTGAATTTGTTATGCCTAACGAGATGTTATCGAGTTTTTAATGGCAGTCGAAAATGTTTATGCACTCGGAAAATTCCCGGTCGATCAATTAAATGTAACCGGTAGAATCGGAAATTAACTCAAATCTTTTTTAAATAAATATTTTCTTTTATGAATGTTAACATATTCGAGTTGTATTTGCTATTTTCATCTTTCAATATTTAACATTAAACTAACCCTAATCCCAACATTAACTTTATCAACTTCAATATTAAAGAGTTACATACTTAGTTATCGAAAGGTGCTTTGTGAGACCGCATAGAGCTCCTAACGCATACAACTTCCGGAGTAGATCTATAGATGCGTTGCGTCCTGACGCATAAAGCTTCCCGAGTAGCTCTATAGATGCGTTGCGTCCTGACGCATAAAGCTTCCCGAGTAGCTATATAGATGCGTTGCGTCCTAACGCAGTAGCTCTATAGATGCGTTGCGTCCTGACGCATAAAGCTTCCCGAGTAGCTCTATAGATGCGTTGCGTCCTAACGCATAAAGCTTCCCGAGTAGCTCTATAGATGCGTTGCGTCCTGACGCATAAAGCTTCCGGAGTAGCTCTATAGATGCGTTGCGTCCTAACGCATAAAGCTTCCCGAGTAGCTCTATAGATGCGTTGCGTCCTGACGCATAAAGCTTCCGGAGTAGCTCTATAGATGCGTTGCGTCCTGACGCATAGAGCTTCCGGGGAGCGCTATGCGTTAAACTTTTACGTATAGAGCTCCTCTACGGGTTTGACACCTTGACGCATAGAGTTACCGAATTAAAAATGATAGTCATACTGAATGTCACGTTATTTGCCAGACCATAAACTCCACCATTATTTTAATTATACAGAGTCTAAATGTCCATCAGCACTGTTGTTTAAATCTACACAAAAAAAAACACATTAGGACCATCATTGTGTTTAATAGTAATATTGCCACCCCTATATTCGGTATAAGGACCGCTTGTACAACGACAGAACAGTGTATTTTCTTTAAATTTGACTCCGGAAACTGGACCACCAGTTGATCCCGTCATTCTTTTTCACTTCTCTTTTTTTTCAGGTGAAGGATATTAACAAGTCATTGGGAGTTTTTAAAGATTTGTATAAGTGGGTCTTTGTTGATTAAGGGTTAATTGTTGTTCAGCATCTCGGTTACATCAGTGTCATTTTGTTTGCGTATACCAGCTGATGAAGAGAATATATGTACATGTGCTTGCGTGGTCTAAACAAAACCAATTCATTGACTTACATACTTCATCTTCAAAGTAGAATCCATGGATACAGCAAATGGGGACAAAATGGACTAGTTGTTAACAGGACATGCATTGCCGAGACTACAGGTTCGATTCTCGGTGAGTGCACGTCCGTTCAAACGTATTTCCTACATTATCTTATTTGGATAAAGCCGGTCCCGATTAGCTCAGTCCGCGTCCGACTATCAATCCAGGGGCCGTGAGTTGGAATTTCCACCAAGTCACAGTTTCCTTGATGATAGATAAACGGCAATGCGTCTCATTATCATTTGTCTCTCACCGCTGATTCAGGTGGGAAAGTTATCAGTTACTTAGTTTAAACTTATTTACTTTACTTCGATTGTGAAACAAACACTTACAACTTAGACAAATCTCGACAAGTCTTCCTTGGGGGAGGATTGAACCCACGGCCCTCCGATCATAGGTTCGGTGCTTTACCACTGGACCATGTACTCCACTTATCAGTTACTTGCAGAGATGGGATGTGCTGGAGTACTGGTTAATCTCCCCGGATCCCAGGAAACTGATCGTCCTCGACAGCATAAAAATAAGACTTAATATCAAATCAATCAATCATTTATCTGTGCACCAGGAGCTCTGTGCTTCAGGAGCTCCTTGCATCAGGAGCTCCATGCACCAGGAGCTCTGTGCACCAGGAGCTCAATGCGCCAGGAGCTCTATGCGCAAGGAGCTCCTGGCGCATGGAGCTCTATGCATCAGGAGCTCTATGCGTCAGGAGCTCTATGCGTCAGGAGCTCTATGCATCAGGAGCTCTATGCATCAGGAGCTCTATGCGTCAGGAGCTCTATGCATCAGGAGCTCTACGCGTCAGGGGCTCTACGCGCCAGGAGCTCTATGCGCCAGGAGCTCTACGCGTCAGGGGCTCTATGCGTCAGAAGCTCTATGCGTCAGGAGCTCTATGCATCAGGAGCTTTGTACGTCAGGAGCTCTATGTGCCAGGAGCTCTATGCGCCACGAGCTCTATGTGCCAGGAGCTCTATGCATCAGGAGCTCTATGCGTCAGGAGCTCTATGCATCAGAGGCTCTATGTGCCAGAAGCTCTATGCGTCAGAAGCTCCATGCGCCAGGAACTCCATGCCCCAGGAGCTCCATGCGCCAGGAGCTCTATGCATCAGGGGCTCTATGCACCAGGAGCTCTATGCGCCAGGAGCTCTATGCATCAGTAGCTCTATGCGTCAGGAGCTCCATGCGTCAGGAGCTCTATGCGCCAGGAGCTCTATGCCCCAGGAGCTCCATGCGTCAGAAGCTCAATGCGTCAGGAGCTCTGTGCACCTGGAGCTCTGTGCTTCAGGAGCTCCTTGCATCAGGAGCTCCATGCACCAGGAGCTCTGTGCACCAGGAGCTCAATGCGCCAGGAGCTCTATGCGCAAGGAGCTCTCTGTGCCAGGAGCTCTATGCGTCAGGAGCTCTATGCATCAGGAGCTCTATTTAACACTGTTAGGTCATAATATCAAATTCATTCCTAGATTTTCATTCAAGTCAGTTTCAATATAGGAGCGGGGTGCGATTTATTTCTTTTTATTTATCAGATATCAATGTGTCGAATTATGCATAAAATGAAGAAGAAAAACATCGTTAGGAAGATCAAAATGTTCAACATGCGGCACCGTTTTGAAAAAGTAGAGGTACCGTTATATAAAAAATAAATAAATTATGTCGGGGAGGGTAAAAACCGAAGTCGGGGAGGGTTGAAAATTGTTTTATTACGACCTCAGTGACACGGAAGTATTAAATGACATCACTATTGTCATTCCTACATTTGTCATACCCAACGTGTGTTCAAGAGGTAGGTAAATATAGTAAGAACAAACAAGGTTGTAAAACAAACACTTTACACACAGAATCAATTATTAGATGGCATCGGTTGTTTAATTTATACTTGACTATGTATGCACAGGCATGTTACGTCTGAATGAAAACATAACATAATCTGTTTTTAAAACACAATCTGTAGGTTGTATGCTTCAATACGACTACTTATATATTTACTTTTAGATCAAACACTCTGAAAGTTGGCAACAGAACAGAACAGAACAGATATTTTATTAAACTTCAGAATTACAGCTCATCGTTATACATATACTAGTTTACAAAATCAGTACATACCTTGAAATAAGGTGGTGTATAAATATCGTTTCATTAAGTTGATATTTTAGTGAGAGTGTTATTTTGGTATTTAGAATCAATCATAAAATAATTATTTAAAGCATAAACTCAATACAATATTAAACTACAATACAATGGCATCAGTATGGTCTCTTCAACGTGTGGTAGCGAGCACAGCGAGCACCAAACACGCGAGCAAAGCGACCTCATATGCCAACACGCATGTTGAAAATAATTCAAAACATTAATGCATTGAAACACCCAACGTCCGGGTTTCTCTACATGGGGAGCCGAATTTTGGTAATTATTGTGGGAAGGGGTTCACATAACCTTTGATCTTTACACATAAGTTCATAGCAAATAAAATTAATTTCTTAAATTCACTCCAATAACGTCAAACAATCGCAAATCTCGACAATACTGATTTTCAATCGTACATACTCGGCAAATTCCGTCATCCTTCGGTATTAGACCTCGTAAATAATTGTAGGAATACACCAATTGGTAATTTGCCCCGGCAAGTTACTTCCCGTTATTATCGTAAACAAAAATGGCTGACTTTTCGACGTGCAGGCTTTATTTCAAAGCTTTTTCTGCCAATAACATTATACATGTCTCTATTCTTTAGTAAACATATTTTTTCAGGTTGATAGTCTCCATTTTGAATGTAGTCCGGCCATGTGTTAGTCTGGTACTCGGCAGAAATGTCGGGTCACAGCAATATGGCGGCCCCCGTATTATTTCCGAGGTTATTACGTAGTAATAGCCAAGGTGTTCCGAGTGTACTGATTTTATCAAAATTATGTCCGAAGCTAAAATGACCGATCATAAGCGTTCACGGGGAGTGATGGAATTACACCAAGAATGTAAATATTTATTAAAGAGAATATGTCAGGATAAAACGCTATAAATGTCTTTAAAAAGTAAAATTATTATTAAAATGGCTAAAAGCTTCTCATTATCATTAATAAAAAAATGGTTTGGTATGTCACATCCTACAAAAAACGTGACAAACTTGATATTTAAATCGGAGTGGTAAACTTGAAACGAAATTCCCATTCTTAAAATAGACAGCACTTAAATACTGCTTGACGGCATTCGGACTCTTTTTAAGATGATACAATTTTTATAACCTGTAAACCTGTATAACGGATCAAATTGATTTAAAAATGAAATCACGTGACTCATTTAATACGTCACAAAATATGTTGCACTTTTAAGTGGGAAATCTATTTTAGTCCAACCTAGGCGCGTAGCACAAGTCGGTTAGAAAATACCTTTTCAGTATATTTTTTAAGCATGTTTAAATAGATATCCTTTTGGCAATACAGTGTCAGTGAGTATATAGGAATGTTATATTGTAGAAAAATGTTTTTAGCAAATTTCAAAAGTTTGAAAAATCCTGATAAATTCCCTTTAATTTGTATATTAAGCTCTGATCAGGATATAGTTTACCAACATTTATGCATACTGGAGTATCTTTAATTCTATATTAGATAAAACATGTGTTCTAAATGTGTGTTCATCAAATGTGCCTTGTGCTCGTTTGAATCACTAATGATGGTGACAGTGGCCTTCCTACAATTATAATAGCGTGTTACTAACAAGGCGACGATGCACAGGCATGTAAAGTTTAATTAAAATAATGGCCAGTATTTATATCCTTTCAAATCAATAAAAAACGGTATAAAATTTAGTACAGATTGTGATTATCTGGATCATGTCTGGACATAATATCGTTGTTTATCGTAAAAACATGCATTTAGACTCATTATTATCGCCGGTATTTGAATAAGACCTAACTCGTGGAATAATGTAAACGATTTAGTAGTTATATCCGTAAACGTCCGAAAATTTCCGGGCATCATCGATTACATCCGGGTAAGTGGTTAAGTTTAAATTTGATGTAGTGTTTATGTATGCGGATTGTCGCTAGCTAGATTCGAGTTCGAAACCTGTAAAAAGTTGTTTTGTTTTTGTTTGTTTTGTTGTTGTTGTTGTTGTTGTTTGGTTGTGTTGTGTTGTGTTGTTTTTTTTTGTTGTTGTTTTTGTTTTTTTGTTTTTTGGGTTTTGTGGGGTTTTTTTTCGTGTTTTTTTTTTTTGGTTTTGTTTTTTTTGGGGGGGGGGGGGACGGAAATGCCGTCTATTTATCAGCTAATTTCCAATATTAGAATCACTGTCCAGTAAGTTTAGATGTATTCACGTTTAAGAGAGGTATTGGCTATTATAAATGCATCGAAGGCCTTGTGAATCCACGAAAATGTTTGTCATTCATAAACAAGTTGTGTTTTTTTTTCTTTATAAAAGAAATATCTCCAGATATTGGTTATGCCACGGTCGCTTCAAATGCGATGGTCTCAACATCTTTCCATTTGGTACAGTAAAAATGAAAAAAAAAAGTTGATTACTGAACCTGTGCAAGAGTGTAAAGTCACTCTTATCTCACTGTTAAAATTGTAAACGCAAAGTGTTATGTTTGAATAAAAAAATAAAAAGTTAACCGGCGTTCTGCTATCTGTCGAGATCAGTCACTGCGGTGTAAATTTCTTTAGAAATTGGATATTTACTATTTATCTAACCGCGTTGTTGAAACACAGGGTGTCACTGACGCTTTGTTAATACCAGGCTAATCGAACTGTTACATATGGGTTATAGTTGATTTATTGGTGAATGCAGATAATTTATTTGAATGTAGAAAGGATATGTTCAGGCTTATATCATCAATATTCTAAAATTAAAACGAATCTTCATTACCTGTCTTGTAAATCTAAGCAAAGCCATATTACTTCTTATTCAAAATGACACGCACGCACGCACGCACGCACGCACGCACGCACGCATCTTAACGCGTCATGAAATTAATATATAACGATAACGATATAATGCAGCAAACATATAAACGAAAATATACCGATAAGTTTTTTGGAAACGAAACTATCAAACAAATAAAAAAAACATTGAAGACGAGAAATACACGGCTTTATAAAAAATTCGAATAGTTTCTGCTCCAGTGTAAATAAAAATGGTGAAATTATATAATGGAATATCGTTATATATCTATATTAAAGATATCCCGAATAAGCGACGAATTTCAAAAAAAAATATCAGTATCGGCCTTTTGGGAAGCAGATAGACGTTGTTTTGGTGTTTCGATATATTTATGCGGCTAAATTCTTCAATATTGGAGGCACGTAATGGTTAGGGTTAGGGTAAGTTTGCTATTGAATATCGAAAACAGAATCGAAAATATCAAGCTAACTTCAGTCATCAATTAGTAAATATATAACTAGATTATGTAAAAGCCCGCTGGTCATTAAATATTTTATGCACGAGTGTTGCTTTTGAAATTGAACCCTTTATTGAAATGTCATGAATTTTAGTGATGTAACGCGTACTAGCACAAACGCTGCGTTACGTAAGTAGCAGAAACAGACGCTGCAGTATCAACATGCTGTTTGCAGACACAGTATTTCAGTAAACTTAACTACATGTCACGAGTTACAATGCTTCTGTTAAAAAGCAGGTGCGTAGCTTCCTATAGGCACTGTAGGCACGTGCCTTCACTTTTTTTCTGAGAAATCGAAAAAATAAATATGATTTTATTATAATAAAAATCTGACCCCTATGCTACTTCATTTATCTCTTTATTAAAGTGAACCAGCCTTAAAACATAACTTTTTTTTGGTTACAAAACAGTGAATTCCAGGTTAAAATCAACGATTACCAGGCCCCTACAAACGTAAGAAATATACGCCAAAATGCACATGGCTGAACTTTTTCTTTCGGGGGGACATGCCAGCAGACACCCCTACAAGTGTGCCAAGCTACGACCCTGAAAAGACTCCGATCCACCAGTGACCCTCTGTTGATAGGACTTTTTTTTTCATTTTTCAACGTAAATTATTTCATAAATTTCATTTAAGTACCTTAGGGATTTGGTTTTACCTTTCTTTAAGATAGCTTATTACACTAGTCTCTTTATAAGCCGTTCTTTTCAACATAGTAAGTCGTGTCAGCGCAAGTGGACCCATAGACGGGGCAGGTTGTTCGGACCACTACTGGTATTCCACAACCATTTCTATTTGATACAGTTTGTAGCTAATATTTTGAACTTTATTTATTTGTATCTAGATGGATCCGCTTGGCCTGGCTATTCCTTCATGTGTCAGTGCTCACAAAACAGTATTCGTAATACAAAAACATGTATGAAATATATGAAGAATCAAACATATAATTGCATTAAAGACCACATTGAGTATAGAAAGGAAGAAATGGCTGTGGGGGAGTAATTTTCAAATTTGAAATAAATTAAAGGATTGAAAAAATGATTTGAAATGTGTCATGTTACATGGTCTTAATATTAATCACAGTTCAAATATATGAGACGAATTGTCACTCGAGTATCACATACACCCGATCCCCGGGGTTGGAAAGTGACGATGAATCATATAAAAACAATTATTCATATTAAAGCTGCCACGCAAGATAATGTACGCTTTAAACTACATGTATATATTCAAACTATCGTATAACCTTTATATTTAAACTATCGTATAACCTTTATATTCAAACTATCGTATAACCTTTATATTTAAACTATCGTATAGCTTTTATATCTAACCTATAGTATAACCTTTATATTTAAACTATCGTTTAACCTTTATATTTAAACTATCGTATAGCCTTTATATCTAACCTATAGTATAACCTTTATATTTAAACTATCGTTTAACCTTTATATTTAAACTATCGTATAGCCTTTATATCTAACCTATAGTATAACCTTTATATTTAAACTATCGTTTAACCTTTATATTTAAACTATCGTATAGCCTTTATATCTAACCTATAGTATAGCCTTTATTTTTAAACTATCGTATAACCTTTATATTTTAACTTTCGTATAACCTTTATATTTCCACCAAACGCTCTCTCATGGTCCATGTGGTATATTATTTCTTGTTGACTTGATTTTGATGTCCTTGCCGCTAGTTTTTTCTTTCCCTTGCTCTCTGGACCCCAAGATCTGGCCATGCCGTCCGGAGAATCCAAGTCACGTGACCACATTTTTAATTCTAATATTTACTTTGTTAACAATCAATTATTCTCAACTTGAAAATCCAATAGTTTAGCAGTATTAAGTAAATTTACCATCAGATATCAATCGAAAATTTGAGAGAGAAAAAAACACAAAAAAACAACAAATAATTTCTTTTACAACACAGGTTTTCTCTTCCGATTAATCACATAACTACGGTAATCCAAGTTGAATAACATCACTGTAATCCCATCTGCATATTCTTGTTACTCCCAATTAGTGAAACAAGTCTAACGTTTAATGGTTCACGGCATCGATTTCCAGAGTTAAAGTTGAGGGCACTTCTATATCAATAGTGTCCAATAACTGATTTTGTCAGATTGCCCCGTGTGTCAATACCGCTGTGATTATCACAGCTTTGTGTTTATTTCCTCTATATCATAAAAAATCGTTCTGTTTCTGCTGTAATAAAGTCAATAATTCAATCCAATATAACAAGCTGATATATGTCATATAAATGTATATCCAAGTTTGATAAAAAAAAAATATACGAGTATTAGATTATATATGAGTCACGAAAGACAACTTAAAGATCCAGTACACGTTATTCAACATGCATGCTGTGGCCTAGGCGTTTATATAGATAAAATAGTATTCAATTTAATTCTATAGGTCATAGGCCCTTTTGAACATATACATAGCAAATATATGGATGTCATTATATTAAATAGCAACTAGATGAAAAGCGGTATTAGCAAGTTGAAAAGTAAATTAACATGCAGTATTAGTTCATGTTAATTTTGATTTGAAGTTTATTTGAATTTTGAATCAGTGTCGATTGGAGTGAAATACCAATACTCCTAGGCCAAATAATTAAAACTTTAAAGAAAGGTGGCCTTGTTGTACGAAAATACCGTATTATCATTTTCTTAACATATTTGTCCTTTAACAGGTTTTTTTATATTGTATAGATTAACTTTTTTAAATTGGCGGAATTAGTTTTACCTTGAGATTGTAACAAAACACTCTTTTTCAACATTGATATATTTGGGTCTACGGTACAATTTAACTTATTTAACAAAAGTATATAAGTTGTCGTGCCGCTCATCTTGAATCTACATGTTCTTCGTTAACTTTACAAAACTGTCTTAGTTTTTCAGTCACTCTATTAAACGGATTAAAACATTTTACAGGTGAAAAAATATTGAACGAATAAATACCTTTTATCTATTATCATTATCACTATCATCACTATTATTATTATATTATTATCATTATCGTTATTATTATTTCATTATCATCATTATTATTATTATTAATATTATTATTATCGTTATTATTATTTTTATTATCGTTATTATTATCTTTATTTATTATAATCATCATCATCACCATCACCATCACCATCACCATCATCATCATCATCAGCAGCAGCAGCAGCAGCATCATTATTATTATTATTATAATTATCATTATTATCGTTATTATTATTTTATTTATTACTATTATTATTATCATTACATGTATAATTATCATTATCATTAACATTATCATGCTTGTTATATATCGCTTATAGTATCTAATTAGAGAAATTCTCCCTTAACATATTATTATTATTATTATTTTGTTTGAACTTCATTCATTAAATATAAATTGAACTAGTCATACCATATTTTGACGTCTCGATGGAGATGAATTTACATTATCTTATCAAGCTTGTTTTCAGATCCTTTCTACTTTGTACATATGTTTTTATATGTGAAATTATAATTGAATAAATATTGTTTAAACCAATTTTTGAATGTATTTGTTAAGTCTGAATATCCAATTTTGTTAATTACTTACCATTCCCTGTTTAATTATCACTAATTGAATATGTCCAAGATGTCCAAGATGTTAGAACGTGTCTTTTTACGCATCTGTATCAATCTATCGCTCTTTGCAATCTTTGCATGGTGCTCGTAACTGTTTTTCATTCGTTCAGCATTATTTGTCCGCAGGATATATACCAACAGTTATTGGTTAGTATATGTTTAAACGATACAATTAATATTTAAGAGGCCTCTCCTATATTGCCACTGAAAATTTGATGTTGATACCGGCTTTCTGGACAATTCATTTTCATTTCAGAATTGTTGGTTCGTACCGTGGGCGAATAGTTGACTTATTATTACTCTGGAAATTGATAGGTCTCACGAAAGCATTGGCTTTAAAAAAAAATCTGGTCAAGGTATGCTTTTTTTTTCCTTTATGATAAGGATATGAGCCCAGACACATGCTGCAGATTTGTTTTTTCACTGTGTTTTGGACATAAATGTTACAATGGAGCCCTATGGAAAAGGTTATAGTGGTGTGGGACGTAAAACACTGACAAATAAAACGGAACATGCCGACCCGTGTATTAACGAATTTCTCATAAATAAGATAAACTACAAGGAAATCAACCATTATCTTCGAATGGGACCTTACTCTTTGTGATTTAATAAACTTTCCATCATTTAACCCTTTACTTCATAAAGACGCCTTTGGACACCTCTGACATAGAAGGCTTTGGACACCTCTAATAAAGACGCCTTTGGACACCTCTAACATAGAAGGCTTTGGACACCTCTAATATAGACCTCTAATATAGACGCCTTTGGACACCTCTAATAAAACGCCTTTGGACACCTCTAACATAGAAGGCTTTGGACACCTCTAATATAGACGCCTTTGGACACCTCTAATAAAACGCCTTTGGACACCTCTGACATAGAAGGCTTTGGACACCTCTAATAAAGACGCCTTTGGACACCTCTAACATAGAAGGCTTTGGACACCTCTAATATAGACCTCTTATATAGACGCCTTTGGACACCTCTAATAAAACGCCTTTGGACACCTCTAACATAGAAGGCTTTGGACACCTCTAATATAGACGCCTTAGGACACCTCTAATATAGAAGGTTTTTGAATTATTGGGTGAAATATGTTTATATTAACTGACAGAATGGAAAACAGTGCAGGAAGTGTTCAGATTGCTCGTTCCTGCACTGTTTTTAAAGGCCTTATGTGATTGGTATCTATGGAGTAAAGGGTTAATGAAAAGAAAGTTATAGGTGACGATGCATCATTAACTTTACTTGAAATACACAACAATAAATATTGAGAACTTACTATTGGTGCCATGATGGACAAGGTACCGTTAAATTCACCTAATATACATGTATTTCTTTTATACTAATCCATTTGAGGTCAGTTGTGAAGTAAACTTAGAGTGTTAAGTTGAGATCACTTTCGAGTCCGCATGTCGGGTGGAGACAGTATTTGGTATTGTTTAAGTCTGTAGTACGGACCAGCTCTCCCGATTGGGTTCGTTAAATAGCAATGTTGGGAAAGCTGCATTTGAGCACGCTGATTGGTCAGTTGCTTCAACGGAAAATGTTAATGACGCCACAGTTGAGTAAGAGTTCAATTGCTAAGAATTGTGTTACAGGCATAGAATTCCCTCAATTTTCATTGGTGATAATTAGAGCTGATTGTTGAGATATCAGGTTCTGGGATAGACCAGTATTGTTTTGAGAGGCTGTCCGGCCGAAACTTTGATTTGGCGCGCTATCGCTAGTGTGAGGCCCGTGCACCGATTTTGCAGTGATGCCGGCAAATGATCACTCGGTAGCAGTTGTTCTGCTCATTTATCGTAACAAGTTTTTTTATTGTGCTTTTTCTTGTCTGCAATTGATGAACACAAACCCACAATTAGTCTGCCTTTCCTAAAAAAAACGAAGAAAAATAAATTATTTTCACGGACAAAAACAATTCTTGCGGACAAAGAAACGCGCTCACAAACATAATTATGCAGTTACATAGATGTGTAAAGCTGACCAATTGATTACAAAACTACAGACTAATGAAATTAAGTATGTCTGGTTCAACTATATTATTCATTGAGTGGACACTAAAGATGACCGGTCATTCATACCTCACATTGGTTTGAGTAATTGGTACACATAATTCACCCTATAAATAATAGATAGTACTGTATTGGTATTTAATGAGCGAATACAATCCATTTGTTAAATAAAACTCTACGTACGTTTGGCTGTTGCAGTCTAAACAACATAAAACAATATAATATCTACTGTTGTTCAGACTACTGATATGACCTCTGCTGATGCTCAGACTACTGATATGACCTCTGCTGTTACTCAGTCTACTGATATTACCTCTGCTGTTGCTTAGACTACTGATATGACCTCTCCTTTGCTTAGACTACTGATATGACCTTTGCTGTTGCTCCGACTACTGATATATATGACCTATGCTGTTGCTTAGACTGCTGATGTTGCTTAGACTACTGATATGACCTCTGCTGTTACTTAGACTCCTGATATGACCTCTGCTGTTGCTTAGACTACTAATATGACCTCTGCTATTTATATTGATTTATAACTGCTAGTTTTACTGATATGTAACTACTACTGTTATTGTCATGACTACAACGACTACTATTACTCCTTTATTATTTGTAAAAGTTTTTGCTTCTGCCACTACATCTGTTACTGCTACTGTATGGTGAGGTGACGCTGAGCTAAATAGTTCATTAAAAGCATGGACAGGTGGGACACTCGTTGTATTTTATACACCAAACTGTTTGTCGGGGTGTGTAGTTTATGAAATCAATGGTATAAATTGGCATAAGTGGTGGTCATCCGAGGAATCAAAGATTGCCACAAAGATGGTCCCGAATTGAAAATCTGAAGCCAACACTTCAGAACGTTCAAAATAGCTTACTCAAAAAAGTATGCACGATAGCATATGCTGCTGATATTGTTACTGCTACTATTTCTGCTATATACATTTTCACATTAATAGGAGTTAATGCCGCAGTCTTTTTCATTTCTTGCAAGCGGAGCAAACGTTACGCGCAACATTGCATTGATTGATTGATTGATTGATTGATTAATTAAATATTTAGCGTCATTTTTTTGCCATCGAGGGCTAACAGACGATCAGTTAACCTAACCACTGTTTCCTGGGATTAACCAGTACTCGAGCACACCCCATCTCCAAAGGTAACTGATAACTTTCCCACTTGAATCAGTGATGAGAGACGAATGATAATGAGACACAATGTCGTATATCAATAATCACGGAGACTGCTGCCGGGCGGGGGATAACATTGCATTGTCTTCACTATCTATTACCACACCCATGCATGTTAACCCACTGCGAAAATAGAGTTACATGTGCGTTGATTTAACATGTATTTTTATTTGTATTATGGGCCGGAGGCCGATGTTACTTACTTAAAATAAATATTGTCTAAATAGTGTTTATTATCTAACTAAACACCCATATGTGCCTGATAATAACTACAAACAGTATGTACAGAGTAGTGATAAACTATTGTATGAACAGCAAGTACAGGTGAAATCTTAAAAGAGGCCTCGCAGATACATTTTATGTCCACGAAATGATCCAACTGTACCTAGTCTGAAAGAAATCCATGCAACTTGAAGAAATCGGTGCGATTTTCTACAACAACATTTGTTACTTTCTAGGAATAAGTGTTAAAAAGGGTCGCCTATAAACAATTGTATTCGTGATTGATTTTAGTGAAACCAGTTATGTTTAGTTTCGGAACGCACTTCGCTGATTACCGGAAGTCCGAAGATTTGTTATTGTCGCTCGGGAATTATCAGATTTAGAATAGTTGTTGGAGTAGCATTTAAGGTGGGGCGCTATTTAGTCGACGACAACAAAATGTAAAACACGCACTACAGAAGCAGAAAAAACACATGTTTCTGAACAAAAAGTAAGGAAGTGTTGAAACCGCTTTGACCGAGATAATCCGACTTTACGATACGTACGGACGGAACGAAAATTTGGGGGATCACATGTCTAAAATGAAACATTCCGTACAATGCATGCAGAAAATGACGGTGCAGACGACGAGATAGATATGAGTTATATGTTATTACTAGTATCAAGGAATTATATAGAGAAGGAAAGGCAACATATTGAGATCTTGTGAACGCTCGCGTATTCACGCAAAATCTCGCAATATCTCGTTTTTAATTATCTTCACTTCCATTTATGTCAGGAACACAAATCAAAATTCTTACACTGCAGAATGAAATTGTCATCAAAATAAGACCATTCCCAGAAATTTGTGTTTAGAATTATTGAAGTACATGTGATTACAAAATGTGTATACTGCAACTAAAATAACGACAATTTACAATAAATTTTCCTTCAAACCTCAATTTTTTAATTCAAGAGCATTTTGCGAGATCGAAACATATTTAAACATCAAAGATTACATACAACTTACAATTTATGCACAAGAAATCAGTTGCCTGTGAATTATGAATGATTGATTTGCAAATTATGAATCCTTCGTGTGCTGTTTCATCGACATATAGTCAGGAGATGCAAGTTTCCTATCCTTCTGTACAAGTCCTTGCTAGTATACATGTAACTTCTCAACGAGAATTCATGAGGTTGTCATTGAGCTATGATGATCGCAGATGGTAAGTACTGAACAATTTAGTTAATAATAATTTATTTAGCTCGATTGCGATGAAAGCTCAAAGTTTATATAAACCGATCTCGAATCCGCTTCCTGGGTAGAAACAGTACTGAGTTTTGTTTTATGGTGATGCATCGGGCCGACTGAAAGATCGAACTCACTACCTCTGGCGTGAGCGGTCAACACTCCATAACACTACCACCCCTTCACCATTCGAATCACTGATTGACATAGAAGTTCAGTGATATATTTTATGTGCTTTTTGCATGACTCTCCCACTTCACGAGACCGGCTGCTTTAATTCCTTTTCGAAGGATTGCATTTGAATTCTTTCTTCTACTATTGTTAACTTTCCTGTTTTAACATCTGCTACATTAACTGCTTCTGTTACTGCTATGGCTACACATACTGTTATGTTTCCATCTTCTACTATTGCCACTTTTTGCTTGAGCATTTAATAACGGCCGGGCAAGGTTAGCTCAATCGGTAACAGGTCTGACTGTTAATCAAGAGGTTGTGAGTTCGAATCCCCGCCCGGCCACAGTTTCCGTGATGATTGGTATACGTAATTTGCTCTCATTATCATTCGTCTCTTCCCAAATACTCAAGAAGAAAAGTTATCAGTTACTTACGGAGATGGAATGTGCTCGAGTACTAGTTAATCTTCCAGATCCCCGGAAACAGTGGTTTGGTTAGCTGATCGTCTGTTAGCCCTTGATGGCATAATATGACGCTAAATATTCATTCAATCAATCAATCTGTTGTGTTTCCTTCTTCTACTATCGCAAATTTTTCTGCTTTAACATATGCCACAACTACTGCTTCTGCTTCTGCTACTGTAACTGCTATGACTACATATACTTACACTGTAATGTTTCCTACAACTGCTATTGCCAATTTTTCTGTTTCACCATCTGCTACATCTACTGCTACCTCTACTGTACATATACTTATACTGTTATACTCGAATTAGACGATTCGAACCTTGGAGCAAACGTGTTAAACCTCAAATGTAGTAATTCTACCCTAGCAGACGACATTGCAATTCTAGCAACATCGCCGACCAACTTACAAAAACTCACCGACAATGTGTGTACTTACGCAAAAACATGCAATTTTGACATAAACACACAGAAAACATGTGTTTTATCATTTGGTAAACAGAGCAGCGACTCATTATTGCTTTTTGGAGACAATACTTCGAACATTCCAATTATGTTGTCCACTTAGGCGTTCGACACGACAGAACACAGAAAAGTTATAATAGCACTGTAGAAAGATGCTAAAAGGCAAAAGGTGCATTCCATGCGATGGTCGGCTTGGGCGTCCAACCAACAGGCATTAACCCGAAAATATCAACCATTCTATATAGCAAAATAGTAATCCCAACAGCCCTTTATGGGTGCGAGATATGGTCCTCTCTTACTAAAACTGAATTGGATATGGTTAACAAATTACAACATTACATAGTTAAGTGAATACAGGGATTTCCAGCCAAAACACCGATATCATTCAAGGAATATTATCTTTGGTACAACAGAACACTGAACGAATTTGCTTTATTCAAACTAGTTCATAGCTCCGTAAATTGGGATATATCATCCACGCGAACAAGATTGCGAAACTTTGGATTGAGGTTCCTCCAAGAGAACCAGTTATATGCGTCGTTTGCGGCTGCCTTTACACGAACAGTTCTGTTAATATTATAGCCGATTGCCTCTATACGCAGGACTTCAATATAAGTTTTCTACTCGATATCGTGAACAGTTTTTACTTTATTCTGAAAATTGAACTAGAAACGGACTGCTCGTTGGCATTTACATGTAACATTAATGGTGCACATACATGTATACGCAGAACACTAGGCGGTGACACAATGGTGATGTTCTGCCTGCATGCATTCTAAATTGCATGCCAATGTATGCAGATAGTGACATGATTAGCTAAATGCATTGGTATATTGCTCCAGTCTGCAGAGCAATGTTGATGTAATAGTTTTTAATAGCTAGTTCCAGTATACGTGCGTACGAGCATGTGTACTTGCGTACGTACGTATATGTGTGTGTATGTGCGCGTGCGCGTGTGCGTGTGTGCGTGCGTGCGTACGTTTGATGAGGTAAAAATATTTATGCAACCACTCATTGGATATGAATTAAACTTCACATGTGATTTCACCATCATCAAAATTTTGTTAAAGTTTTTGAACAGGTTAAAGCTTTTGAGCAGGTACATATTTCATCAATCTAACATTGGATATTAATGAAACTTCACATGTGTTTAGCATCATCAATGGATTGCACAGATACAAGAACGATAACTTTAGTTTGTATGTTGGCAGAATAAAGCCCTTTCGGGCTTGGCAAGTTTGGTTAAAGTTTTTGAGCGAGTTTGTGCTTTTGAGCATGTATATAATTTATTGGATTTGGATGAAACTTCACAGTGTGTTCAACATCATCTAGAAACTCATAGAGACAAGAACCCAACTTCTTGATTGCCCTTTGACAGAATTATATCCCTTTTAGACTTTTAATATATAGATGTTTGACAAATAGGATCAGTTTGTGGTCCTCTTTCAAATTTGTTCAAAACCGTAGACCTGTTAACCTTTTGCTTGTAGATGCGATAGCACCTTCATTTTTCATTGAATCTTAACTAAACTTACACAGAAGTTATGTAACCATTAGATCTCGAACGAGTTCTTAAACCAGTGTCATTCGACAATAAATGCCTAATAAGCACATTTTCAGGAAAACTTTCAAAAAACATTTTCTCTGAAAATTGAAGGCCTATACCTTAGATATTGTACATGTTCCCCCGCCACAGGGCTTATAAGCACATTTTAAGCGATTTTTTTTTAAAAAACATTTTCTCTGACAGTTCAAGGCCTAGACCTAAGATATTTTACATGTAGCATTGCATGGAGGTCCCTTAAAAGATTTATTGAAGTCGTGTCACTAGGGTTATATTTGGGGCCGCCACAGGGGTCACTGTTTTACATAGAGTTATACAGAGAAAATGTTGTAGACGCGATAGCATCTTCATTTTTCATTGAATCGTTACCAAACTTGCCCAGCATTTATATACCCACAAGATCTCAGACAATTTCTTGAACCAGCGTCATTCGACTACAAATGCCCCTGCCACAGGGCTTATAAACACATTCTAAGTAAAATTTTAAAAAAACATTTTCTCTAAACGTTTAATGCCTAGACCCCTTAGATATTTTACATGTAGCATCTGTTGCCAGTAGAACGATTCAGGTTCTCTTGGGCCTCTTGTTTATTGATTCATTTTCATGAAAGTTTTATTTCCTGTAAAAAAAAATCATTTTCATGAAAGGGTATCCAGCTGTGATAAACTGTGCATGCTGATACAAGATTATTTTAACTATAGATCCATTTTAATATTTCATGAACTGGTTCTGATATATTGTCCTATGGTATGAAGTTAGTGCATATGTTGTTTATGTAAAACATTGAAACAATGTAGACTGTGAAAGGATATCCAGCTGTGATAAACTGCATGCTGGTATAAGATTTCAATTATAGGATCATTTCTATGAACTGGTACCAATTTAAATTGCTCCTTGATGTGAAGTAAGTGCATAGATATTAATGTAAAACACTGAAAGAACGTAGAATGGTAAAGGGAATCCAGCTGTGATAAACTATGCATGCTGGTACATGAAGATCCATTTTCATGGACTGGTATGGATTTATTGCCCTATGATGTGAAGTTAGTGAAAATGCCTATATTGTATATATAGAAAACTTAATAACTTAGCAAATAGAAGGATATCCAGCACTGATAAACTGTATGTGTTAGTACAAGACTATAGATCTATTAACAATTACTGGTATATTACCGTATGATTGTAATTATTAATTTGCATTTGGTACTAATTTCCTGAAAAAGCTGTTGTTGTAGATGTTCAGCATCAAAAAGTCGAGCGCACTGTCCCTCCGACAGTTCTTCTTTTTTCCACTGTAAAAAAAAAAAAAGAAATCGAAAAACTATGTTGTTATCATAGTGAGATTTATTAATGATATTTATAGGACCCTGTATTGGGATTTCGAATTTTACTTAGGGATATAAATAGAAGGATATCCAACACGGATAAACTGTATGTGTTAGTACAAGACTATAGATTCATTAACATTAATTGTATATTACCATATGATTATAATTATTAATTTCCATTTGGTACTAATTTCCTGAAAAGCTGTTGTTGTAAAAAAAATTCGATTTGTCTATATATACATTTATATCTTATAACAGAAAAAAAAATATTTTGTTACATCAAATGGGTTTTACACGTACGCAGGAAGTACATTTTATAATGTTCATATTTAATAAGCAAATATTTCAAAATGTTACATATAATATATATGTATACACAATGAACGCAAACATATTCATTTACTATAACACTCTATACAATGAATGTAAAATATGTTTTAAATGTAACATTTAACATTTTAACGGCAAACATATTCGTTAACTACACATGTAACAATATGCACAATGACAGCTAAACTTTTCATTTGATATAATATCTAATTTTCTTACTCGGAAGTCCACCGCGCTGATCCTAAACTATATCATTCTAAGCCAAATGCTCGATTATTTTGCAATATGTTTTTTTATTCATCTATTCATCGTCGTACTAATGAATAATCATTAGAAAATATCTATATAGAACAACAGTTCCATCAATCAGTTAAACACCTAATAAGTACCATATACTCGTTCATGTTTATTAATTTTTGATAAAGTTGGGAACTCTGTTTTCGGATTCTATATTTTACTCTGAATGCCAATTGTGAACTTTTGAATGTGTGTCTAAGAGCATCTTGGAAGACTGATTTGATTTAAGAGACGTTTTTCTTTAATAAAGTCTTAATTGCAATTCTTAATAAAAGTATTCAGTGGACACTTCCTAAAACAGAATATTCAAACTTTATTAATATTTCTAAGAGAAATAAAGTTCTTTTTAATCACAAAAAGTTTATGTCAAATGTGTAAAATAGACATGAAAAGACGAACTACCTCTCCGCAAACTTCATTCCTTGGAGTAACGCCACTTTCACAAAAACTGATACACTTTTAATAAGTGTATTCAGTGGACATTGCCTAAAACAGAGTATTAATATTAATAATTCTAAGATTTGTTTATAATTATCGCTATATTCATTATTTGACATTTAGATTTAAGAAAAAAGAGATATTTACAAACATATACTAACGTTGAAAACTGGAAATGACCCTCTGTTTTTTTCATACGTAATTTGGAACACTCGGCTACGTAGGTTGTTTTTAATTTGATTACATAAAATATAGGAATTCTATACGAAAATCCGAGTTTACAAAGCCACTTTTTTATCTTGAATCATGTATAGTTATTTCGAATCTCTCTTTATAATTACGTACAAAATATAATATATTTAAAAACACTGAAATATATACAAAACGTACATTATAATAATTTATTTATTTCACAAATAAATTTCTGCTATAGGGAAATTTACCAGATGACGTAGTTAAATAGAATGTTAGTCTGGTTCCCTGACCTACAAAATAAATAGTCGATTATTTATTGCAATCTGCAGTAATATATACCTTAACTGGAATAGTGGGAGAAAAAGCAAGACTTTTTAATAGTCTGTCAATAACCAAAAGGTCCTATTGGACCTCAATGTTGAAACCGAATGAATGGGCCACAGCTTGTGAAATTGAGGCGGCACCACTTCTGTACAACTGCAAAATTAAAGTTTGGCTGAAAGGTGCAAGAGAAACTGTTACACTTTGTACATATGAAACACCACAAATTGAAAATGAAGAAATATTGCCAATTAATTTGTTGCTCGACAATGGTCATTTTCAAATTTTGTTACCAATGCCAATAGCAACTGAGGTAAACCAATCAACCAAAAGTTTAACTGAACAAGAAAAATCGGCCGTAAGCGTTTATCAAAACGTTAATGCATCTAACATTCACTTGGAATCAATAAACACACACACAAATATTTTAATTACCAGATACCATGTTAATTGTATCAAAAGCATATTTGTAATTTCTTTTCTTTTTTTATTCATTTACAGCATGCATCACCATATAATTATTGGAACAGATTCCAGAGGGAGGTATCTGCATCAACACATAAACAAATTCCATCCATTTCCTGATCACTATCATGTATCTTTGATTGTCATTTCTGGTGGTAAAATATCACAGGTCTATCATGCTGTTCAAAATAAAATGGCTTCTTATTCTGATGAGCAAACAGTCATTTTGATAGCAGCTGGCCTTTGTAATTTGACAGAAAAAGTGACTTGCAGAAATGGAACATACATTACATATAATTCAACAAATAAGGTCCAAACATTTATAACAGAATTACATGAAACTTCCAGGAAACTGAGACATGACACAACAACATTTTTTCTTGCAACAATTCCAAGTGCCTCTATTCAAAAATATGCATCTTTTCAAATTCTTAAACACAGACTTAACAACTGTGGAAATACAACAACAGATAATTTAGAAAAAAGACATTATGACTATAAATCAAGAAGTATGTAAAATTAATACAGAGTATTGTGTTAAGACTGTCAGACTCCATAGGGACATAATGGGAACATCAGTTAAAAAAGAGGAAAACATGGTCAAAATAAAAAGAAAACAACCAAATTTTGCTACTCCAACATGTATAATTGAGTACATGCAAAACAAGAGTTGAATACAAAGTGGTATAACATTATATGTTGCACAATTGTTACAAAAATTGAAGATTGTGAAATAACACTTACAGACTCGGACCATGAAGACAATGATGATATGTCTGCTGACACATGGGACTTTAAAAGGACGTGATAACTGTGTTTACCAGTATCAATAACTTTGTGAAGTGCGTGCATATGTCAAAAGCAATCTTGTACTGTTAATTTGTGTTGGGTGATATGACAATCGCTAACCTTTCAACTAACAGTATGATATATGTTTTAAACCATAGTATAAGTTACTTAAATGTACGCCTTAGTATAACCTAATGCACATATACAGAGGATTTTTGCTCTTTAGATCCGACAACTCCTTTTATGTGCAGGAATCCTAATGTCAAACTGCTCATTCTTATTATTAATAGGGCCAATATTAATATAAACATATACTTTAATAACTATGCATTATCTGACTGTTTTAATTACATACAACCCTTTTTATGATACGCCAGCACAAACACTGATGAATAATATACACACTGTAACAGCATGATGCTTTGACCCTCATTTGTAAACCAAGAACTGCCAGCAATGTAAGTATCATTCTTAATTATTACCCTAGTAATTGCAATATCTTTTCCCTTATTTTTATTCTCTCTCTTTTTTTTTTTTACTAACCAACAACTGATGAAAAAATTTGTTTTGACATCTACCTATTCGCTCACCATTTAGGTTTTACCTATTATACTTAATCAACTATCATAAAATCGCTATTTTCTTTCACATTGATAAACTTTGTAGTTGAAACATCATGCCAACGTCGTTAATGTAAGTAAGGTCAATTTCATGCATTACGAAAAATTGCGAAAACACATTTAGATAACAAAGTCATAATTGACAGTAAACGCGGATAAAATCTATGTTTATTATTTTGCATTTAAAGTTGTCCATAAAGAAATATCATTTACTAAAGATAAACATTGACCATCTAATGAATGGCCATTACATTAATGAAAAAAATAATGAATAAGTGAGTGAGTGAGTGAGTGAGTGAGTGAGTGAGTGAGTGAGTGAGTGAGTGAGTGAGTGAGTGAGTGAGTGAGTGAGTGAGTGAGTGAGTGAGTGAGTGAGTGAGTGAGTGAGTGAGTGAGTGAGTGAGTGAGTGAGTGAGTGAGTGAGTGAGTGAGTGAGTGAGTGAGTGAGTGAGTGAGTGAGTTGATGTTAACATCACCAATAAAACTTTAACAAATACAGAAAGTTTCTGAAAATGGGGTCTAAAATGTAAGGTAAAAAATATAACATTATACATTTTAGACTTCTGAAAGTGAATAAATACAAAAACCCGCCGACTGCTAAATGAGTGTCAAAACAGTATCAGAAAATGTTATGACAAAGTGTAAACTTTTACGACATTGGTATCTTGACAGCATAAATACATTTTATTTCCATAAACATTTACACTATTAACTAAACGACATTCGGGATCCTTGGATAATATCTCCACAGAATCCTGTCCATCATGTGACATCTTAACGACGTTGTGGGAAAAATGACCACAGACATACACTTGGCCGTACTTATCAATAGTGATACCTTGTGCACACTTCAGATCTGGTGGCCGGGTAACAAACAGCACACGTCCAGTTGAAGTAAGCCCGATGACGCCATTGTTCCAGTCGGTGACGTATATGTTTCCATTTCGTGGATTAATGTTTATGTATATAGGATTATAGAGAACCCGTTTTCCCTGCGATATCGGCTCTATTCTACGTTCCAATGTTCCTTCTAACGTGTAAACTTGTATCTGGGGTGTTTTGCCTTCCTCTCTACAAACGACATACAGCAAATCTTTGTAGCTACATATTCCATAACAACTAAGTGTTGTTGTTATTGAATCAACACTATTCACAGTTCGACCATCCGTAATCAGGAGATGAATCTTCTTATGAATGCCAGAAGAAACTGCGATACAATCATCGGATACTCTAGTTAACGCATACGGCTTTGATATGTTTACTTGGGCAACATATGCATGCGAAGTGTAAAATAATTTCACTGTGTTGTTGACCCTATCGGCAACAAAGATCAATCGATCGTTTGTCAGGATATCAAATAAAGTACATGGTTCTTTATCATTATCAAGAGAAGCGTCAAACTCATCCGTCAGAGTCGCTTTAGAGAACTTGAGATCTCTATGTGGTGATGGTATATGATCTGATTTTCCGCATGCGTCCAAATTGATCTTCTCCACCCTAAAAATGATTTTACCACTCAGCTGCATGCTACTTGTCGACACGGATGGATCTAGGATGATCACGTGATGATTGGTAGTCAAAGTAACGCCTTTGTGTTGTGCTCTACAGGCAGGACAAAGATATTCCTGACACTCCTGGCAATAGAAAGACGCTTCTGTTTCCTTTTGATGAATGGCCTTGCAGGGATTGCAATCCATAATGTCATCAGAAGAGTTGTAAATGGATGATGCCATAATTGCTGAAAAAATAAATCTTTATAATAATGGAGGAAATAAAAGAGAGAGTCTTAAACTGCACGTTCTCGGTGATACATTGATATTTCAATTAAAAACAGACAACATAGATGCAAGATATTAATTACATGTATGTTCCTAACTTAAATCGATAATGTGGAAAAAATAAATTAATATTACAGGATGGGACTATTTCAGAATAATTTCTCTATATTACCATGTGACCGCTCTCCTCCAATGAAAACGCAGGATATTTGTTGAAGGTTAACTATTTGTTTCATTACCGGTAACTAATAGTGTTTGTTGTATTTTTAACAAAGTGACCAAGGACAAACGACTCACCAATGGCAATTAAAGATCTACTAAAATAAAATGTACAAAGTGTATTTTTGTGATTATGTATAACGTTACAGAGAGACGTTTTTGCCAATAAAGATACGAATTCAAATTTACAATTTCATTTACTTGACACAATAAGAAATAACAAACAAAATATACAATGTAACTTAGCAATTTAACTCTGATTTGAGACATATAGGCCTACTGCCTTTTATGTTTTGGATACAAACTTTGTATATCTACATGTATATGTAAACATATATGTCCTGTATAACAAACAGTAAACTGTCTATCACTTATCACTCTAGAACTTCGTTTTTAAACACTAATATATAATAGTATCACAAAATTTTATCATCACAGTACTTCATTAGTTCAATCTTCTATTTAACACAACACTTAATATCATCTCAATTTCTGTTAAAACAATACTTCACATCATCTAAATTTCTGTTAAAACAATACTTAATATCATCTCAATTTCTGTTAAAACAATACTTAATGTCATCTCAATTTCTGTTAAAACAATTCTTAATATAATCTCAATTTCTGTTGAAACAATATATAATATCATCTCAATTTCTGTTAAAAAATACCTAATATCATCGCAATTTATGTTGAAACAATACTTCATATCATCGCAATTTCTATTAAAAACAATACTTCACATCATTTCAATTTCTGTTAAAACAATACTTAATATCATCTCAATTTCTGTTAAAACAATACTTCATATTATATCAATTTCTGTTAAAACAATAATTCACATTATCTCAATTTCTGTTAAAACAATAATTCACATTATCTCAATTTCTTTTAAAACAATACTTAATATCATCGCAATTTCTGTTAAAACAATACTTAATATTATATCAATTTCTGTTAAAACAATACTTAATATCATCGCAATTTATGTTGAAACAATACTTCACATCATCTCAATTTCTTTTAAAACAATACTTCACATCATCTCAATTTCTTTTAAAATAATACTTAATATCATCGCAATTTCTGTTAAAACAATACTTAATATCATCGCAATCACTGTTTAACAATATTTCATATCTTCTCAATTTCTCTTAAAATAATACTTAATATTATATCAATTTCTGTTAAAACAATACTTAATATCATGGCAATTTATGTTGAAACAATACTTCACATCAACTCAGTTTCTGTTAAAACAATACTTAACATCATAGCAATTTATGCTGAAACAATACTTCACATCATCTCAATTTCTGTTAAAACAATACTTAATATGATCTCAATTTCTGTTGAAACAATACATAATATCATCTCAATTTATGTTAAACAATACCTAATATCATCGCAATTTATTTTGAAACAATACTTCATATCATCACAATTTCTGTTAAAACAATACTTCACATCATCTCAATTTCTGTTAAAACAATAATTCACATCATCTCAATTTCTGTTAAAACAATACTTAATATCATCGCAATTTTTTTTAAAACAAAACTTAATATTATATCAATTTCTGTTAAAACAATACTTAATATCATCGCAATTTATGTTGAAACAAAACTTCACATCATCCCAATTTCTGTTTAAACAATACTTCACATCATCTCAATTTCTGTTAATACAATACTTCATATCGTCTCATTTTCTGTTAAAACAATACTTAATATCATCTCAATTTATGTTGAAACAATACTTCACATCATCTTAATTTCTGTTAAAACAATACTTCACATCATCTTAATTTCTGTTAAAACAATACTTCACATCATCTTAATTTCTGTTAAAAAAATACTTAATATCATCGCAATTACTGTTTAACAATATATAACATTATGACAGTTTCTGTTAGACAATATTTCACATCATCTCAATTTCTCTTAAAATAAAACTTAATATTATATCAATTTCTGTTAAAACAATACTTAATATCATCGCAATTTATGTTGAAACAATATTTCACATCATCTCAATTTCTGTTAAACAATACTTCATATCATCTCATTTTCTGTTAAAACAATACTTAATATCATCGCAATTTCTGTTAAAACAATACTTAATATCATCTCAATTTCTGTTAAAACAATACTTAATATCATCGCAATTTCTGTTAAAACAATACTTCATATCATCGCAATTTCTGTTAAAACAATACTTCATATCATCGCAATTTCTGTTAAAACAATACTTAATATCATCACAATTTATGTAGAAACAAAACTTCACATCATCTCAATTTCTGTTAAAACAATACTTCACATCAACTCAATTTCTGTTAATACAATACTTAATATCATCTCATTGAATATTTAGCGTCATTTTTATGCCATCGAGGGCTAACAGACGATCAGTTAACCTAACCACTGTTTCCTGGGATTGACCAGTACTTGAGCACACCCCATCTCCGCAAGTAACTGATAACTTTTCCACTTGAATCAGCGGTGGGAGACGAATGATAATGAGACGCAATGTCGTATATCAGTCATCACGGAGACTGTTGCCGAGCGGGGATTCGAACTCACGACCCCTGGATTGATAGCCAGACGCGTAACCGACTGAGCTAATCGGGCCCGGCTAATATCATCTCAATTTCTATTAAAACAATACTTAATATCAACTCAATTTCTGTTGAAACAATACTTCATATCATTTCTGTTAAAACAATACTTCACATCGTCCCAATTTCTGTTAAAACAATACTTCACATTGTCTAAATTTCTATTAAAACATTACTTTGCATTGTCTCAATTTCTATTAAAACAATGCTTTATATCGTCTAAATTTCTATTAAAACAAAAACTCACATCGTCTCAATTTCTATTAAAACAATACTTCACGTCGTCTAAATTTCTGTTAGACCAATACTTCGCATCGTCTAATTTTCTGTTAAAACAATACTTCACATCATCTCAATTTCTGTTAAAACAATACTCCACGTCGTCTAAATTTCTGTTAGACCAATTCTTCGTAACGTCTCAATTTCTGTTTAAACAATACTTCACATCGTCCCAATTTCTGTTAAAACAATATTTCACATCGTCTCAATTTCTGTTAAAACAATACTTCACATCATCTCAGTTTCTGTTAAAACAATACTTCACATCAACTTAATTTCTGTTAATATAATACTTAATATCATCTCAATTTCTGTTAAAACATTACTTAATATCATCTCAATTTCTTTTAAAACAATACTTCACATCGTCTAAATTTCTGTTAGATCAATACTTCACACCGTCAAAATTTCTGTTAGATCAATACTCATATCGTCTCAATTTCTGTTAAAACAATACTTTACAGTGTCTCAATTTCTATTAAACAATTTTCACATCATCTCAATTTCTGTTCAAACAATACTTCATATCATTTCAATTTCTGTTAAAACAATACTTCATATCATCTCAACTTGTGTAAACACAATACTTCACATCGTCTACATTTCTGTTAAAACAATACTTCATATTGTCTCAATTTTTGTTCAAACAATATTTCACATCGTATCAATTTATGTTAAAAACAATAATTCATATCATCTCAATTTCTGTTAAAAATTATTTTCCACGTCACATATAAACATATGTTACATTTACATCAGAAAAAAAGTACATATTCATATTGGAAATTACTTCAAGTTTCATAATATACCAAATATACTACAGATTTCGAAAATAATTTAAAAGGTATATTCCTCCTTAAGCCTTTAAAATATAGACAGAAAACGCAAATCAAAATAACGTTTTTAATTATATGTGAGCAGAATGTTACGGATGAAATTATGTTATAATATGTTAATTACATGAATACAAAACACATACCTCCAAAAGAGATATTCACTGCGTTGTTTAACGGAATAAAACGACTCAAGTATTTCAACACAATGTCTGGGGTCTGGACTGATGCCAAACCGGAAGTAAATTTATAAGGAATACAAATGCATTAAAAAAGCTCTTGATTCATTATAATTTGGCTTCAAGCACCCTCAGGAAAACAATAGCAGCAACTTCTTCAGAAGGTAGAGGGGACTGCAATAAACAATGGTGAAGCATACTTAAGATTCTATGTTAAGATCTTACATGTTATATCCTATTTAAGGGCCCTTGAAACGTAAACGAGTTGTTCATTTAGGACAATGCAGAGATGCACTTATGACCATCATAAGATCAAGTTTCTAGTTTAGTGTGCGTGTGCGTGTGCGTGTGCGTGTGCGTATGCGTGTGCGTGTGATAAATTATTGTTGTTAACATTATTTTGATTGTAATTCATTATGTTTGTACTTATCTCTACTAGGGGGAAATAAAGAGTTGAATTCAAATTAAACTGCTACTGATTCTGCTACTGTTATTACTATGGCTACATATACTCATGTTTTCTTCTTCTACTATAGCCAACTTTTCTGCTTTACCTTATACTACAACTACGGCTTCTGCTTCTGCTACTGTTACTGCTATGGCTTATACTGTAATTATTATTTTCTTCAACAGTTACTATGGGAACTGATATGGCTTCTTTTGATGTGACTACTGCTTCTTTCACATAATGGTTCTGTCACTGTTTAAGCTACAATGGCTGCGATTTCTTTATTCTCCAATATTATGGCTTCTGTATTTTATACTTCTACTGCATATGCTACTGTAACTGCTATGGCTAGATATATTTTTACTGTTATGCTTTTCGTCTTCTACTGTTGATATGGCAACTAATATGACCGCTACTACCTCTGTTGCTATGACTATTGCTACTTTTATAGATATGGTTTCTGTTGCTGTTATAACTAAAACTACTGCTATTTCTTTTTTCTGCAATGGTATGGCTTTTGCGTCTTCTATTTGTATTTTATACTGCTACTGTACATGCTTCTGATTATACTACTGTTACTTCTACTACTGGTGATAATCCAAAGGCTACTACTTCACTACTGATATATGATGGTGTTACCGGTTTTCGATCACTCAAGAATCACCGCTAAATATTTCAATGCAAAACGGATGTTGGCACTAAATGCTTGTATATAACGTTTGAATAACTATCAAATAATTATTTTCTACCGATAATACTATGATAACAAATATATACCCACTGACTTCACCATTCACGTTAGATCACGGTAACCCAATATACGTCCAACAAAATGGCGGCACCTGATAACGAGCACATGACAATGACGCAATGTGTCAAACTAAAATGACATAAGGCTGCAAAAGTGCAAATAAATAAAAGCAGATAAAACTGCGCTTACCTTTAATGTGAATAAATATTTCTCATTAGGTTTATTCCATAACAATGTCAATTCACTTAACAGCATGGGGGCGTTCTAATTTTTTTTTTTTTAAAAATCTACTGCTACTGATAATACTACCGATAATACTACTGATAATTCTTCTGCTACTGAAAATGTTACTGCTAATACTTCTGCTACTTATAATACTGCTGTTATTACGTCTACTGATTATACTACTGATAATACTTTTGCTACTGATAATGTTACTGCTAATACTTCTTCTACTGATAATGTTACTGATTATACTACTGATAATACTTCTGCTAATACTTCTACTGATAATACTTCTGCTTATACTTCTACTACTGATAATACTACCGATAATACTTCTGCTACTGATAATGTTACTACTAATACTTCTGCTACTGATGAAACTACTGCTTATACTTCTACTACTGATAATACTACTGATAATACCTCTGCTACTGATAATGTTACGGCTAATGCTTCTGTTAATACTTCTACTGATAATACTATTGATAATACTTCTGCTACTGATAATGTTACTGCTAATACTTCTGCTACTTATATTACTACTGTTAAAACTTCTACTGATGATACTTCTGCTACTGATAATCTTACTGCTAATACTTCTGCTACTTATATTACTACTGTTAATACTTCTACTGATGATACTTCTGCTAATACTTCTACTGATAATACTACTGATAATACTTCTGCTACTAATAATGTTACTGCAAATACTTCTGTTACTGCTACTACTGCTATTAACACGTCTACTGATAATACTGCTGCTACTGATAATGCTACCGCTACTGATAATACTACTGTTACTGATAATACTTCTGCTTATACTTCTTTTACTGATAATACTAATTATCAGTAGTATTATCAGTAGATGTATTAACAGCAGTATTATCAGTAGCAGAAGTATTAGCCGTAACATTATCAGAAGCACAAGTATTTTCAGTAGTATTATCAGTAGAAGAAGTATTGACATCAGTATTATCAGTAGCAGAAGTATTAGCAGTAACATGATCAGTAGCAGAAGTGTTATCAGTAATATTATCAGTAGAGAAAAGTATTATCAATAGTATTATTAGTAGAAGTATTAGCAGTAACATTATCAGTAGCAGTATTATTAGCAGTAGTATTATCAGTAGAAGAAGTATTAACAGCCGTATTATCAGTAGCAGAAGTATTAGCAGTAACAGTATCAGTAGTAGTATCAGTATAAGAAGTGTTATCAGTAGTATTATCAGTAGAAGTATTAGCAGTAGTATTATCATTAGCAGAAGTATTAACAGTAGTATTATCAGTAGAAATAGTAGCAGTAGCATTATCAGTAGCAGAAGTATTATCAATAGACATATTAACAGCAATATTATCAGTAGCAGAAGCATAAGCAGTAACATTATCAGTAGCAGAACTATTATTAGTAGAAGAAGTATTAACAGCAGTATTATCAGTAGCAGAAGTATTAGCAGTAACATTATCAATATCAGAAGTATTATAGTAGAACAAGTTTTAAAATCAGTATTATCAGTAGCAGACGTATAAGCAAGAACGTTTTTAAGTAGCAGAAGTATTATCATTAGTATTATCAGTAGCAGTAGTATGATCAGTTTTATTATCAGTAGAATAAATATTATCGGTAGTATTATCAGTAGAATAAGTATTATCAGTAGTATTATTAGTAGCAGTAACATTATCAGTTGTAGTAGTATTATCATTAGTATTATCAGTAGAAGAAGTATAAGCAGAAGTATTATCAGTAGCGATAGTATTATCAGTAGCAGTAGCATAATCAGTAGCAGAAGTATTAGCAGTAGCAGTAGCATAATCAGTAGCAGAAGAATTAGCAGTAATATTATCAGTAGCAGAAGTATTATACTTTTGCTACTAATAATGTTACTGCTTATACTTCTGCTACTGATAATACTGATGTTAATACGTCTACTGATAATACTACTGATCATACTTCTGTTACTGATAATGTTACTGATAATACTTCTACTACTGATAATACTACTGCCAATACTTATGCTACTGATAATACTGCTGATAATACTTCTGCTAGTGATAATGCTACTGTTAATACTTCTGCTACTGATAATACTACTGCTAATACTTATGCTACTGATAATACTACTGATCATACTTCTGCTACTGATAATACTACTGATAATACTTCTGCTACTGATAATGTTACTGCTACTGCTACTACTACTTCTACTACTGTTGCTCTACTGATATTGCTTCTATTACTACTGATAATGCTATTGCTACTACTTCCGCTACTGTAAACGGTACTCTCTACGTCTATATAAATACGACCGTTTTCTACCAAATACATAGTTTATATATTCAATTTCAATTAGTCACACATTCATACACATGAATGGGTAATATGAAATACACATATCGATTGAATAACAAGCACGACAGTTAAGTAATGTTTTGAACAAATATCTCGGAGGCAAGATCAGGTGAACACTTAAAATGGAATAATGTAAACAACTCTGTCGCTGAGGTATTCCGTCTTTATGAGACGTACGGACGGACGGGATATTTAGGAGAGCAAGTGTCTAAAACAGAACATGCCATACAATGTGGCATGCAGGCAGAACGCGATGATGCAGACGATGAGGTAGGGTTATGTTACATGCAAAGTACAGACCCAGTGACGTGCTTTTTGTGTAATATGTTTTAATGGGTTGCATAAAACAAATAGTTATTTATATTATTTCGATTTAGTATTTGGCTGACAATATACAGTAGCCTTCATTACTAACGGTTGACTAGTGCTAGTGAAACAATACCACGTTAAGCACGAAAACAAGATTTCCTTGTGCACAGTCATTTACGTGACATTTTTATGATTTTACGCAATGATTCACCTTCAAAACATTTCTTATCTTTTTACACATACGGGTCATTTTGAATACACTGACATTGACACGTGAAAAACGATGCCACGTTTATTCCAAATGAACGTGAACGTGTTACGTTATTGCTTCAAAGAATGGCACAATACAAGCGCAGTTCGCAAGTACGGTTTCCCGCTGGGGGGCATCGTGGCATATCTATTAAATAAAGTCAAGTCGAAACAACGAAATTACGATGGTGAAAAGTAGAAACAACGAAACCACGATGGTGAAAAGTCGAAATGATGTTGGTGGAAAGTCGAAACAACGGTGGTGGAAAGTCGAAATTACGATGGTGAAAAGTCGAAATAACAATGGTGGAAAGTCGAAATTACGCTGGTGAACAGTCGAAACAACGATGGTGAAAAGTCGAAACTACGATGATGGTGGAGAGTCGAAATTACCATTGTGAAAAGTTGAAACAACGATAGTGAAAGTCGAAACTACGACAATGAAAAGTCGAAACAACAAAACTACTATGGTGAAAAGTCGAAACAACGATGGTTAAAAGTCGAAAATACGATGGTGAAAAGTAGAAGCAACGATGGTAAAAAGTCGAAACAACGAAACTTCGATGGTGAAAAGCCGAAACTAAGATGGTGAAAACTCGAAATTATTTAAACTTTTCACTATCGTTGTTTCGACTTTTCACAATCGTAGTTTCGACTTTTTATCCTCGTTGTTTTGGCTTTTTACCATCGTAGCTTCGTTGTTTCGACTTCACAGCTATTAAACACCAGCTCTACCACCAACAAGTGGTGATAAGAAAATGAGCTATCGACACATCCGCGGTGGAGCTAACGAGTATTTTTAATTATACACACGTAAGTCTGATTTACTTTTTGTCTTATATTTTTATTAATAGATTTCATTTCGAAAATCAGGCAATGTAGTACCGTGTACAAATACTTTTACTATTGGTTGGCCACGATTTAGTTTCAATATTTTGTAAATTGTGTTGTCAAAAGCTTTTCTCCTGATTCGGACTCGTGCATATTTTTATAAATGTACGAATTTAAACTACAATTATAATACTTACACATGAACTCATTAGGATTAATAAAACTTTCTTAAAAGAGAAATATGGATATATTTATAAAAGTGGTGGAGCTATCACTGTAGTGGTGGAGCTATCGAGTAGTGGTGGCGCTGTGTCTTATGGTAAAATTTAATTAGTAACTTGAATTAATCATTTGTATTCGTGAGTAAAGTGAGCATCGAAGCTTAAGTCATGTACAAGGACGAATAGTTACAGTGCACGTCGTATTTAGAAGGCAGTGCCTAGAGTTACGAGTCCGTACCTCTAGCCTCGCGTTCTTTGGGTACGTGAATCACGTAACCGTAGATGATACTATACCGGTAGGCTAAATGTACGTGCAAATTCATATCAATATACCAAAGACCATGTATAATCATATAATTATAAACTTGTCAGTTGATATCGGTATTACAATGATTATTCTAGTTTTCTTTCATGTAAAAAAAAATGTATTCTAGCGATTTTTTGGTTGAGTATATTAACAAATATAAGTTACAGAATTAAAATGTATCATACTTCGCCCATTTAATATTCAATATTGTTATTGGTATTAATTTTGTTAATCATATTATTTTCAAGCACATACTATTAGAGATGTAATGTTAATATTTTGTTCAACATTATCTTTAAAAATGGCCATGGTTTTATTTGTGATGTGGACATGATTTCTTTCCCATTGAAATGCTATGTTTTAATTCAAGATACGATATTCCGTAATTATCAATTATTTTATACGCAACAAATTTGGCCGCTTTATTACATTGTTATGAAAGAAACTACTAGAAAATTATAATACTTATATCTGGTTTGTATGTATTATATACGATAACAATGGTCTTTGATATATTGATATAAAACTGACGTACCTGTAGCTTTCCAGTATATAGTATTATCTACATGTACTGGACTCACATAGCCCAAGAACGCAAGGGTAGCGGTTAGTACCCGTACCCCTAGACACTGCCTATTTAAAATTAAGAGTATCATGCATGTGAATAATGATTAAGATAAAAAAATATATACCCGTTGACTAGAACATTCTATATAGAAGTTTAAAATTTCTTCTAAAATTTACTTCGAAAGTATCGATATCTGTAACAAGATCCTTATACACTATTTATCAATTGCGGATCAATTTACACCTTAGAAGACAGGTTCTACAAAAAAAAACCGAACTCATAAAAAAAACGTTGCAATTTAAAAGAGCTAAATTTTTAACACCAGTCAAAAAGAGTATCATAAGACTGAAAACACATTCTTGACGAATTTTGAATTCTAACAAAACCAAGAAAGGTTCTAAAATTTGGAAGCGTTTTAAATGACAACAATGAATTTGAAGATTTATCTGAAAATAAAATTAGGATGGAAGAATATGACACTTTTTTTGTATTCGACCGGTACACATGAAGACTCGACCATTAATTATGCAGAAGAATCACATGATTCAATTCTTTTTAACGAAAGGGAATGTGAAGAAGAAAACATCTCAGAAATTTTTCAAAGACGTTTTAAAAATATTTGAAAAAGAAAAAATCAAAATTGCGTTTCTACACTTCCTAAGATCAGTCGCCGCCGAAAGATTTCCACTTGATAATGTTGCCTTTATGCTGTTCCTGGATGTGATCAAATGGTTTAATACAGATGACGTTCGGCAGGTTAGATACAATGATACATCTCTTAAATTCTTTTGGCTAGGAAAAAAGTAATTTGGTGGACGCTTCATTTGGTTCATGTCGGGTCTAAAGGATGAAGCAGATGTTATTCGTCGTAAAACTACATTAAGCCCAATGGATTCGAAGGTGAACTTGGCATGCTCTAGTGAATCCATTCTATCTAACTACAACCCACTAGGTTACGAGCTCGTAACAGAAAGTGGACCTGGCCTGCTCACTTTACTCACGAATACAAATGATTAATTCAAGTTACTAATTAAATTTTACCATAAGACACAACGCCACCACTACTTGATAGCTCCACCACTACAGTGATAGCTCCATCACTTTTATAAATATATGCATATTTCTCTTTATAGAAAGTTTTATTAATCCTAATGAGTTCATGTGTAAGTATTATAATATGTGAATTATTTGCAACCGCGAGAATGTTCTTACAGTGTGCCTAAACATGTAATTGTAGTTGAATTTCGGACATGTATAAAAATATGCACGAGTCCGAATCAGGAGAAATGCTCTTGACAACACAATTTACAAAATATTGAAACTAAATCGTGGCCAACCAGTAGTAAAAGTATTCGTACACGGTACTACATTGCCAGAATTTCGAAATGAGATCTATTAATAAAAATATAAGACAAAAAGTAAATCATACTCACGTGTGTACAAATAAAAATACCCGTTAGCTCCACCGCGGATGTGTCGATAACTCATTTTCTTATTACCACTTGGTGGAGCTGGCGTTTCGTAGCCGTGGACTTGACTTAATTAAAAAAAATATGCCGCGATGGCCCCAAAGGGAAACCGTACCCAAGACTGCTTGATATCTTGACCGTTTCACAATAAGTCGATCGCGGTTGATCACGTAGCAGGTGCCCACGCATAACGACGCCCGAAACCGTATGTCTAAGTTTAAGTATTATTATTCAAGTATCTTGAATTCGTAGTACTAATTTCACATGATTATTAGATGGACTTGACGTTCTACAATAAGCATATCCTTATAATATCACTTATTTTAAAGAAAACAACAATCACCAAATCAAATTATGTCTTACGTCATCTTGATCACGTGACTTTATGCCAACAGTGTAGACACTGATCAGAATGAAATATCTTGGATGGAACATAACCTCTACCGTTCCATTGATATCTTGGCAATGTATATGTCAACAAAAAGTAAATGTAAGTTTGAGTCATTACAAGCATGCAAACGTGTTTAAATGGTCTGGATGTTTTTAAATGTAAGTGCCTTACAAGCTTGTTTGCGTTTTAAAGGTTTGAGCCCACCATTAAGTTCCCTTCTTATTCCCATTGTCCAAATCGCTGTCGACTGAACTATTTTAATTGATTTAAGTTTAAACCATTTCAGTATAATGCATTTGTTGGTACTAAACACCTGCCCACCTTTAACATAGTGTTTGGCAGACTGATTCAAAGTTTTCGCAGAAGATAGTTAGAATAAACTATTTCACAAATTTCACCAAACATGTTACAAAAAGCTCATTGGACAGCTTTTGTTTTACCTCCATTTACAAACTGCTGCCTCTTGTATCGTCTACCGAGGGGCCTTTGAGAAAAATGGGACTCGTTTAAAAGAGTGCTGCTTCAATCGATGCTAGTAAGCGGGAGTAGCCTATAGAAAAGACCAGCTCTCCCGATTTGGTCCGTTAAATAACAGCACATTGAGCACGTTGATTGGTTAGTTTCTTCAGGAAAAGTTTGGATGACGTCATAGATTAGTAAGCGTTCAATTGCCATGAACTGTGGGACAGGCATGTATTCATATAACCGGTCCGGCTTTTAAATGTGTCAACCCTACACTTTTAAGCAATAAAAATAACACTAGAATTTGTAAAACACAACTACGCTAATTGCACAATACATCAGCTATGAAGCTGCAACATTCAAGACATTTACCCGTTGCCATTTTTGTAGGTGATACTGGCAGCATTTCTTCACGATGTCGGACATTTAGTTGGTATGGACCGAGGACTTTCGTCTATGACATACAACAACCGCAATGTAGGCACAGGCAATCACGAACTTGTAGGTGCCGAGTTCTTAAGGACGCTGAACTTCCCAACCCGTATCTGTGATATTGTTGGAGGACACGTGAACGCAAAGCGCTACCTGGTGTACAAACACAAGGACTACTATGAAAGTAATACTGTCATTTATTATTTAATATAAATCAAGTTGTTACGCATATAATACATTTTAGAGGTGTAGAGAAACGTCAGTTCGTGTTTTCTTCAAGGGAATATATCACGAAAAAATGCTATAAATGTCTTAAAAAATAAAATTATTATTAAAATGGATAAAAAGCATCTCATTATCATTAATATATAAAATCTACGGTAAATAGTTTGATATGTCAAATCCATAAAAAGTGAAAAAAATCGATATTTTAATTGGAGTGGTAAATTTGACACGAAATCATCATTCTAAGAATAGACTTTTTTCTACTCAACTTGATATACTCGTTTCTGTATTTAGGCCCTACATACACTATGTGAAGAAGGTGTGTAAAACAAGATTTGATTTCATGTTGTCCCAAAACCATCAACAATTGGATCATAACTCTATATTAGTTTGTCCATACGTTGATGTCTGTCAAGTACTTGGTTATATTTATGTAATACTAACTTGTGCTGTACAAAATATTCATTTATTATTGGATTGTCAGAAGCTAGTAAACAAACGCTGGAGTTTCAGGGAGGAGCGATGACGTCACCGGAAGCTTCCGAATTTGAAAAATCAGCTGTGTTCGATTGCATAATCAAAATGCGACGCTGGGACGAGCAAGCCAAGGACACAACTGTGAAAGCAGACGATGTTGATAAATATAAACAATTGTGTACAGATGTACTTAATAAAACAACAGACAAAACTATCGTTTCTCATAAGGAATAAAGAGCTAGCAGTTTTGCAGTAAGAGCAAGTGACCTCTAAATATATTCGATAGATCCAATCCCTTTGTTGTTGTTGTTTTTATTCTTTTTACTTATATCTATACCATCAATATCAGTCTACAAGACTCCAGGGCTGCGTTTCACAAAATAAAAAACGGCGTAAGCCAATTTGACATTTTTTTCGTAGAATGTCTAAGAACCATAACTCTACCTTGCCTCAATTTTCAATTACCCCATTTATCACTTTTAGTATAATTGTCGTTAAGATTACTCAAGAACTATTCGAGGGATTTGGTTCATGCAGGTGCTAGAAAACTAAAAACAATAATAATTAACAGACAGATGGACAGACAGACAACAGACACATTTAAGCTTTAAACAGATGAGCTGTAAATCAGTATGATAATGATCTTTAAACAAAAGTGACCACACATTGTCGAAAAAGTTAAAGCTACAATTTGATCGGCGGCAAAGCCTCATTAATGCACGAAACGATCCGAAAAGTTTCTGGAAATTAATTAAATTACAAAACTTGAATAATACGGTAAATATGGGAGCTGGGCGGATACATGTAGAAGATTGGTTAACGTACTTTAAAAGTCTTTTATTTAAAGAAGGTCAGCCGTCTGCTTCAGATATAAACTTGCATGATTTTCAAAATAATGATGATATGTATATTTTATTGAATGTACCGATTTTAAACGAGGAAATAAACCGAAGCATAGCTAAACTTAAAACAGGGAAATCCTTCGGAAATGATGGGATAGGAACACAGTTTTACAAACACACTTGCGATTTCATAGTGCCCATACTGCAAATATTATTCAATAAAATATTAGACTCTGGTGAATTTCCAGCCATATTGTGAGATAGCATTATAGTTCCTATTTTCAAATCGGGTTCGAGGGACGATCCATCAAAATTACAGGGGGATACCTTTGATTAATATTATGTATTAGATCTTCTCAAGCATAATTAATGACAGAATTACTTAATGGTCTGAGCAGTTTGAAATTATCGATGAAGCCCAGGCGGGGTTTAGGGCGGGTTACTCGGTTATAGATAACATGTTCAATTTGCAAAGTATGGTCCAGAAATATATTTCGAAACCAGGTGGTAGGTTCTATGTACTATACGTAGATTTTCAGAAAGATTTGATTCTCTAGTTCACTTTAAACTATTTTCAAGCCTTCTGAATAAAGGCATCAACGGTAAGCTTATGCATGTGTTAATATCTATGTATTCGAACATCCAGTCATATGTTAAGGTTGGAGACAAGTTTACTAAGCCATTTAAATGCAATATTGGAGCGAGACAAAGTGATTTAAATTCGCCGATAATTTTTAGTCTTTACATAAATGACCTTTGTACCCACCTCAGAGAGAAATGTCATAATGGAATATTTCTTACTAATGATATACCAGATATTCTTTGCTTACTTTTTGCGGACGACGTAGCTAACCGTGCGGACACAGCAAGGAACTTACAAATACAGCTCAACGCAATTTCTGAATTTTGTGATAACACGGGCATGCAGGTTAATATCAAGAAAACTGAAATAATATTATTTAGAAATGGCGGTCCACTGCGAAATTGGTCCTTTAATGGGAATAATGTAAACACGACATCTGTATGTAAAAATATGGGATTACTTTTTACACCTAAACTCTCATGGACATCTGCTTAGTGTAAATTAGCTGCACAGGCTAGGAAGACACTATTTTCTATTAAAGGATATCAGAGGACATTTGGAAGTTTTATGCATAAAGATATATTTAAATTATTTGATTCGATGGTAGTGCCAATACTCACATTTGGTTCGGAAATCTGGGGATATGAATACGCCGACAAGATAGAACAAATACAAGTGCAATTTTGTAAATATTTTCTAGGTATTAATTCTACTGTTAATAATTCTGTAGTTCTTGGAGAGTGCGGGAGATTTCCACTATGTGTAATATATTATACCAAGTGCATAAAATACTGGTGTAAATTGCTTCAAATGTCCAACAATCGCTTTCCTAAGAACTGTTACAAAATGTTGAAATCTCTAGACGATATTGGTAGAAAAACTTGGGCCACAAACGTTAAAACATTATTGTATAGGTATGTGTTGGGGTATGTGTGGCTAGCACAAGATATTGGTGACATTAACCTATTTGTCTTAACATTCAAACAAAGGATCTCAGATTGTATGACTCAAACTTGGCATGATGATATAATCAACTCACCCAGGTGTGATATATATAAACATATTAAATCCTTATTAAATCCTGAAAGATATTTAAACATTGACCTTTCGTTCAATCTCAAACGATCATTTGCACGTTTTAGATGCTCCTCTCACAGACTAAATATTGAAATTGGTTGACATTTTAACATTGAAAGAGAAAATAGAATATGTTTATTTTGTTTCTTAAATTCCAATATACCGGTAATGGTGATAAAAAACAAAACCATGTATTTTTTAATTGTTCTAAGTATACTCATGTTAGAGAAATATATCTGTATAATTGGTATATAGGACATTCAGAACATACTGATTTTTATCGATTGCTTCAAAGCGAGAATCTAGAGACTATTAGAAAAATTGCTCTTTTTATAACAAAACTGTTTGAAATTATAGATAAAACATAGTTCCACATTATATACTGTACCAGTTTTCAGACACTTCAAATGTATATTTAATATATTGTAACACAACTTTGTAAAACATCAATGATCAACAATTACTGTTGTATTTTGGGCAGGAAGCCTTTATTTACTCAATAAAACATCTTGTATCTTGTATCTTGTCGTTAAGATTACTCAAGCACTATTTGAGGGATTTGGTTCATGCTTCACACAATGATAGAGGACAATGAGAAGAAGTGCATTGTCCAAGAACTATAGCGCTACACATTGCCCATTTATCTCCCTTTATTATATTTCATTATACTTGTGCAGAACATAACTAAAATTTTGTTCAAGGGATTTAGTTGATTTAACACATAATTATAGAAGACATTGAGAGGAAGTGCAGTGTGCAAGAACCATGACTCTTTCTTTTGTCTTTACATAAGTATCCTTTTGTTATTATATTTTATTATGATAGTCCGAAACACGAGTCAAAAAGTGTTCAAGGGATTTAGTTGATATTTCATACAATGGTAGAGGACAATGAGAGGAAGTGCAGTGTGCAGGAAGCATAATTCTTTCTTCTGTCTTCACAGAATTATTCCCCTTTGTAATTTTCCCTTGTTTGGAGCATACCTTGATAAGTTTTGAAGTTAATGCTTTGAAACTGCATACAATGATAGAGAGTATTGACAGGAAGTGGACAATACAAGAATTTGCTTCGGCATGTGAATTGGCCCTGTCCAACATGGCTCTTGTTAATTATTATTGCAGGTTAGTGACTGATAACTTCCCCACTTGAAGCAGCGGTGAAAGATGAATGATAATGAGACACAATGTCGTATATCAAACATCACGTATATTGTGGCCTAGCAGTGATTCAAACTCATGACCGCTGGATTGACAATCGGAAGGGCTAACAACTGAGCTAATCGAGCAAGGTAATGTGACATTTTCAATCATCCCAAGAAACATTGTGATATATTTTTTAAAAGTTCATCAGTTTGAGAACAATGGTCATTTTGAAACACAATGCAAACTTGTCATAGATACCTTGAATATGTAACAAAGATGTAAAACACAAACTTGCAATAATGACTATCAGCATGACACTAGATCAGAGTTGAATAAGGACTTCAGGATCAACATTGAATAAGTGGTTTCAGAGGAAAAGGTGTTTGAAATTTTCTCAATTTTACTAAATTTTAGCAGGCTTCCATGGCAGATCTGGAGTGGTCACAATAACACAAATCTGAAAGTGCACAATCCAAGGGAAATTGTGACCAAGTTTCAATAAAATATTTTCAGTGATTCTACAGAGTAGAAGACGTTAAAAGACATTGTAGATGCAACAATGGATGACAAATGGCGATGACGGCCAGCCTCCAATAAGAATAGCTCAGCTTAGCTAACAAATGCAAGTGCTAGAAAACTAAAAACAATAATAATTAACAGACAGACGGACAGACAACAGACACATTTAAGCTTTAAACAAGTGAGCTGTAAATCAGTATGATAATGATCTTTAAACAAAAGTGACCACACATGAAAGCAACCTATCGATGTCACTTTATTTTAAATTCATGGATGAGTAATCTTCAAACATCAAGGTTATAAAAAGGAAAAAAAAACAGAAGTGAACAAGCTATACTGTTCAATCATTTATTTTCATGTAAATATAGTCATATTTATATATAACAGATGGAATGCACTTAATATTAAAGTTAAAGAAACATACAAAATATGGACGGCAGAATAAAACTTAATATACTAGTATTAGGTCAATGGACAGGTGAAAAAGTAAACCATTATCAAAGTTATGAGTACTATTCTGATAATAGAAATAAATATGTAATATATCACATTACAGAGGTAATCACAGATCAATATATAACTCTATGTATTGTTGAACATGTATTTTTACTTATTTAGCATATCATCATTGCATCTTAATTGCCTTATCTGAAATAGTAATTGCTATCTTATCAATTATAGATCTGAAAAAAAAAATATAGGTATACTTGTTTCTGAAATACTGTCCATGTGAAGTGCATGGTCCAGTGGTAGAGCATGGGACCCTGGATTGGGGTTTGATCTCCCGCCACGGCAATGATTTGTGTCCTCGAGCAAGACACTTGATCCACTTATGTTTAGTACTGATTCCACCCAGGAAGACATCAAGTGTGATCCATCTAAGTTGTGAGAACGTTTTTCACAATCGATGTAAAAAAAATTTAAGTTCAAATTTAAATTTAATTTATTTACAGTACAATGTCATATTTTTGTTTGCTAGTGTTTTCATGTCATTCTATTTTTTAATCAAAGACTCATTGTCATGAAATCAAATGGTTAACTACATGCAAATATTAAGAACAATTTAATACCAGAAATTCATTGCCAAATGAAAATAAGGTAATATAAATACCAGTATGTAGATATCAGTCAACTGCTATCTTTAAAACAACAAGAAACAAAACCCTGATTTTGGAGATCCTCATTTTGAGAAAAAGATAATTGCTAGAAAAATATAAAAAATAAACCTTCTTGCTAATGTTTTCCGACATATCAGAAGTTTTTGTTGAATCACTATTATTTAAAACTTGCAATGTAAGGGGAGATAATACTGTTCTTGGGTTTAATGTTAGTTACAACATGTGTTCTAAATAACCGAAGTCTAAGCATGTTTCATGTTAACCTGGGTAAATACAGAATAATTGTTATATTTCATTAAAATAGCATTTTTATTTCAAGTAATCACTGAAGGAAGTATGGTGTCGGACAGTAAGCTATGAGTGAACATAACAATTTCAGTGTTCATGTGTGAAATTTAACAAATATTTCAATGAAACTTTTCATCTCTATTTTTTAATTTAAAGCAGTGCAAATACCATTTTGTTATCTCACTATTTTAACAATATTAATTCACTGAGAAATCACGGTAATTCATCAAAAAGTAAATAGTCTTTGCACTAAGATTGAACTTTTTATAATTTTCTGTTTTCCTTCTCCAATCTTTTTTCTTAATACCCATGAACAATCACTTGTGGGCATCATATTGTCTGTGGATATGCAACTGTTGTTTTTTAATTCATAATAAAGTATTTTCGGCAAAAAAAGAACAACACTGAATAAAAAAACAATCTGTTGTTGTTTTTTTTTCATTCACTTCATATAACTTAACAAATAACAATAAATGAGGAAGTAATTGTGAAATCTGTATATAAAATAGTTTTCAGTTCATAAAGATTTTTACTTTTTTCATTTAGTGCATGCTATCACACAAACTGACAATGTCAAACAGTTAATCATCCTAATGGTTTGACTGTCCAGTTACACTCTGCAATTACAGACTCTGGTGAAGAAGAGCGCGCAGATCACACCATGCCGGGTTTAGCGTACATGGGTAAGTGGTAATAGTTGTAGGATAGGAAGTTTAGGAGTCTCGCCTCGACGGCACGCTTCGCCCCAGTCTGCTTGTACATCTCCATAAGTTCTCCGCGCTGGCTGCTCGACAACTGCAAAACAAAATAACAATTTGTCTTCATCCATTAAAAATGTCAGAACATCAAATTTCAGAGAAACTGGCAATGTTACACAAAGTTGATCTTTCAAAATTATTTTTATTTTATTTAAAGTGACATCAGTGTAACAAGTAAGCAATCACCTCTATTAAGCAGCCACTAATCTTAAGCGGCCACATTTGCTTTTTCCTATTTTTATGCCTTTAAGAGCATATTAACCTGTATAAAGCAATTACCTGTTTTATAAGGTCACTTTTGCTCCAGCCCTTGATTGGATTTTTAAGACAGGTTTGACCGTTTATGCAAGGTAGTCAGTAGGACACAGACTGGTTAAATCTAACTAAATATTACAATATCTCAGGAATATTAACTGTATGTGGTCAGATAGTAAAGGTAAATATCTGATGGGGGTTGATGAAATATGAGTTACCAGTAAGCATTTACCGGTACAGAAAATCAGCTGTTAACATTTCCACTCATCATAAAACACTTGTAACTATTTCTAATGCTTCAATATTATATTTATAATGTAGCACTAACATATCTTATAAGATGTAACTATTTGCTCCCTTTCATCAAACAGTTTTAACTATGCTTCAATACCATATACATAATCAGGGACTTATAAATAGAAGGAAAAGCGATTGATTGAGATGTTATGAACGCTTGTGTATTCACACAAAATCTCGCAAAATCTCATTTTCAAACGTCTTAACTTCCATTTATCACCAAAATACGAAACAATTTTTTTTTTTTATGCACAATAGAATTCTCTACAAAACGAGACCATTCCCAGCCAGTTGTGTTTAAAACTGTTGAAGTACTTGTGATTACAAGATGTGTATACTGCAACTAAAAAATCAAGGAAAGTACTTGGAATTTTAATTCAAACTGCAATATTTTAAATTTAAGATCATTTTGCATGTTTAAAACATTATTTAACATCTAAGGTTACATACCCCTTACATTTTATGTAAAAGAAATCAGCTGCCTTTGAAATGTGAATGAATTATTTGTCAAATTATTAATTCTTTGCATGCTATTGTATCAACATTGAGAAGTGAGATGCAAGTTTCCTATCCTTCTACATAAGTCCTTGTAATAGTGTACAGTAGCACCATTGTATCTTCATAAGACATAACATTTTACTATTTTATCAAACAATTTTGAATTATAATGCTGCAATAAGGTATACATATAAGATATATCTGTTCAGATTATCCACCGCATGCAGCCAATATAACATTCTGCTTAACAAAATCTTCAGTTCTCCATTACGAATATTAATGCCATAGAAACTTGTTTAAGAGACGGACGACTTACAGGCATTTCGGGATCCACAATGTTTCTCACCCTCTCCTCCAGAGACTCTGAGCCGTCAATCTGTAAAATAAATGTCAATTACTACATGACTATCACATTTATACAGGATCTTACATCACTGCTCATTTATTATTGTATTGAATTTATTAAGCGAGTTGGCAAAAATGTATTATGTGAGGCTTTGTTGGACATTGTATCATTTTTGCTATAAAAGACTTTAATAAATTTAATAATAAATGAGCATGAATGTAAGATTCTATTTATCACATGCACAACTTAGGAAAATTTTACATTGATGATTTATCTTTTCATCACCTCTATAAACATGATAAGGATTGAGAAAAAATCCCTCATATAATTTTCTGTCAGTCATCGTATGATGTAACATCTAAAAATAACATCCTTTTCCCATTACAAATTGACGCCATTTATATGCTCGAGCTAGTCAGATTATTATCTATGAGAGTCAAGTCATAGGAAAATCACCATGCGATGAATCAAAAGTGCTATTACATCAGGTTAATATAAAAAAATATGTCGCGGGTTTATTACACTAGCATCGCTTTTAACATCATGCTACAGACATATGGTATGATATCCCGCCAAGACACATTATACGAACACTGCGCCGACCAGCCCTAGAACTTTCCTCTTAAGCTGAGCGTCAAGCGAGGAAGCTTCTAGTACCATTTTTAAAGTCTCTGGTATGACATGGTCAGGGATCGAACCCATGACCTTTCGCATGCGAAGCGATCACTCTACCAATAGACCATGCTGAGGTCAAGTGATAATTATAAATAAATATGTATAGCAGAGAGCTGTTAAAGGTTACTTGTATAATTGTATTATAATAATAATGACTTGATTTATCCCAGTTTGTTCAACACAGATTGAAGATAAAAGTGTCAAAAGAAAGTCTAAAGGTTTACAATAAATTATTGTGACCAAATAGACACCTCAACATCTTTTATTTTTATTTTGTTTCAGAGTTTGAAAAAATGGTTCAAAATCACTTTTTACATATTTAATACTTTGTAGGTAAACTTAATTAGAGCTGTCCTTTTAAATTGTGAAGAAAAAAGCTTGATGGTGACTAACAGTTTAAATGGTTATGTATAGAACAAAAATATCTGCATTTTTCTCTCAAAATATTAATTGGCTTAGATTTACACATTCCCATGTCCAAAGTAGATAGATTTCAGATATGTCATACATGTGCTACAATGTTCCGCAACTCAATCAAGGAGTAAAGCGGGGCAGTAGTGTAATGGATAGAGTGTTTGCCGCTCACGTCAGAGGTTGCGGGTTTGATCAACTCAATGCCTCTCATAAAACAACACTCAATACTGGTTCTACCCAGGAAGCAGACTCGAAAGCGGTTCATATAAGTTCTGAGCCTTCATCGCAATCGAGCTAAAATAAAACTTATCAAGGAGTAAATCAACATCTTGTCACCAAAAACACAACACAACTACTTACAGGCCTGGTAATGAGCAGCTCCCTAAGTTCTTCACGGAAGTCCGAAAATCTGTCATGATAGAGTGCCAGCGACCAAGTCTCGTTGAAGAATCTGGAAGAAAATATACATACATAAAATAAGACCTGGCTTGTGTTTCACCAACATATTTAAGTATATTCTTAAGTACTTAAAAACTGAAATCAAATTAAAGCAGCATCCAAGTGATCATGATTGTAGACTGGTTCTAGAAAAACTGCATTCAGTTTTATGTGCAGTGATTAGAAAATATTATTTAAGTTACCAGTCAAATTTAAGTCAACATTTTTGAGTATTTAAGTTAAACATAAGAAAACATGTTGGTCAAATAGAAGTAAATGGTCAAAATTTTTATCTGTAGTGTTAACTACTGTTAAACACTTTAAATATGCATGAACTTTATTTCGCGAATTTGCTCTGATTTGTCCCATTTTATTTATTAGTAAAATTTTGAATTTGCGTTGTTCAAAAAGTCAAACTGAAAATGCAGTTTTTACTTTGATATCCTCGGATTAACTGATTGTAATCGCCGATGGCTTATCATATTAATCCAGTCAATAATAATTGATTTTTGTTCAATATAATTAAGTTTTTATTCATGTTCAATAAACTGTAAATAATTAGGTATGGGTTCACTTTTCATGAACTTGAATTTACCACTGACAGTTTAAACGATAACATGCTCTCAACACATTAGTATCAAATGGTATTCAGAAGCTTTAATTGAAGATCAAAGAGATGTCAATTAGCTGCAATGCTGTTAGCATGCTCTGAGGAAAGGACAAGTACGTATCATCAATTTTGTAATTCGCGTGGAATTTACTGTTGCAGAACAATGACTGCACATACCTTTTATATTTTGTTTTGTCTCCGATTTTTAAATTTGTTTTGAGATTTTAAATCCATAAACTAATTTATTCATATTAATTATAAAAGAACATAATTCAGACAATACCATTTTATATATATATATTTCCATATTAAATTAAACACCATATAATTACCCTGTTGAATGACAAGCGTAAAATAGTGAACTGAACCGATTTTAAATATGTGTAACAGTTATATGAATGGACTTCCTGTTTAAATTTTATATACGAAAAGTTTTGTCATTACTATATTAATTTGGAAGTAATATTTTTTTTTTTTTTTTTTTTGAATGGGGTTTAACGCCATTTTCAACACATTTCAGGTTATATATGGCATATCCAGTTTTACTGGTGGAGGAAGACCTCAGACTGAGTCAGACTGAGTAGAACCACCGTCCTTCCGCAAGTAACTGGAAACTTTCTCACATAAAGTTTTTGGAGCGAGCGGGACTCGAACCTACAACCATAGCGGTGAGAGGTAAATGATCTTGAGACGGCGCCTTAGACCACTCGGCCACGGAGGACCCTTGTTGGAAGTAATAAAACAAAATACACAAAAATGTCAAATATGGTTTAATAAACTTTGTAACATGTGAATCTATTACATAAAATCTGAACAGAACTTGTAATTGTTCTTAATTCATCTTCATTGGAATGACATGATTTTGAATACAGTAAAACATTTGAGCAGTGAACATTATTACAACTTTAGCAAAAACTTTGAATCTGCGAGGATCAGAATTTGTGAATAATAGCAAAAATTAAATTCTTGCTAATAAAAAGTGTTTTACTGTATGTGAAATGTGTGATGTATTTTTGTTCTGTATAATATAGTCCATTTAAAAACTGTTGCTATCATTGGTTTTAAGCCATTCAATTATGGTGGGAAAAAAATGGCTGAGTGTAAAACAATGTTGACCCTGATCAGACAGTAATTTACTGATCCATGCAAATTCATGAATGTTAAAAGCAAAGCAAAAATTATGTTAACCATAACAAATTGCAGCACTCCCATCTGTTATCATGTACAGTGTATATAAATACCGATATGAATGAAAAGTTTAAGTCATTTCTAAGTATAAAGTTAATACATGTACTGAGAATGGATTGCAGATCAGGCGCATAGCGTGGCATACTCAGTTACTCAGCTGAGCAACATTTGAAATCAAAGTCTAAAGAAATAAAGGAAGAAGCAATAAAAATTTAACAGGAGAGGGACTGGAGGTGGGGGCAATACCACAAATATGTTTTAACCCAATGAAGCTTAAAAGTTTGGAAAGTCATCAGAAGCCACCATTAAAACTTCTATTTCTAATATATCCCAGGTGGAGGATTCGCACCCTACCAGCGTACCTCATACACCTCTCCTGAGTAACTTCCAAATTTGTCACACTATGCCCCTGCGGACAGGTTGTAAGACCACTTACTTGTACAGGTCAGTTATGAGTCCCTCGTCAAACCTTGACACCATGTTGTTCATGCATCGCTCGTGTAAACCATACAGGCAGATCAGGTTACTGTTTGAAATGGGCTGAAATATACAATTTATTAGAATGGGGTTTAACGCCATTTTCAACACATTTCAGGTTATATATGACATATCCAGTTTAACTGGTGAAGGAAGACCTCAGACTGAGAAGAACCAACGTCCTTCGGCAAGTAACTGGAAACTTTCTCACATAAAGTTTTTGGAGCGAGCGGGACTCCAACCTACAACCTTAGCAATGAGAGGTTAGTTATCTTGAGACGGCGCCTGAGACCACTCGGCCACAGAGGACCCTTTTGTTAGAAAATTTAGCAACAGACGATCGGTAACCTTAGCCATTCTTTCCTGGGATCCTGGAAGATTAACCAGTACTCAAGCACAACTAACTCCCGCATGTAACTGATAACTTTTCCATTGAATCAGTGGTGAGAGACAAAATTAAATGACAATGAAACAACATGATTGAATTTTTAGTGTCATTTTTATGCCATCGAGAGCTAACAGTTGATCAGTTAACCTAACCACTGTTTCCTGGGATTAACCAGTACTTGAGCACACCCCATCTCCGCAAGTAACTGATAACTTTCCCACTTGAATCAGTGGTGAGAGACAAATGATAATGAGACACAATGTCATATATCAGTCATCACGGAGACTGTTACCAGGCGGGGATTCGAACTCACAACCCCTGGATTGATAGTTAGACGTGTAACTGACTGAGCTATTCGGGCCTGGCTTCAAGTCAATAAACCAATAAGCTATTGATATTGGTTGCCATTCCACCATTTTCCTTATACAAGCTAACTTTGTTTAATTAAACGCCACATTGTGTAGATTGTATTTACTTGGACAAACAATGCCGTGTGTCCAGTGGGCGAAGTGATAGTCATTCTCTCATCTGATCAATTGCAGACAATATATTAATTTACAATATTTAAATAACCACTTATTTTGGGAAATTTTTCAATTCCTCCAGAGGATAACAATAATAAACATATTTTTCTTGTAATAAACTACAACTTCAAGAACTAATGTAGTTGTTTCAGTGTTTATTTCATGTAGTTATACCTAACCTACCTTCTTAGAGAGGCATGTGATAGTCTCTATTGTGTGGTATTGGTTAATATGCAGCCTGAAGTATTCTTTGTCCCCTCCTGGGCTGCCTGTCACCAGTTCTCTACCCTGATATATACAACATTAAATAATACATGTTTGGTGTGTGAAAAGCTTTCAGTAAATAGCAAACAGTTTGGGTTTTAAAACTAATCAACAGCTGAGTATTTCTAAACAATTTTGTTACTACTTCATCTGACATATAGTTAGAATGGTGTTGTACTTATATAGACTGGTATAATAAACTTACATATAGTTAGAATGATGTTGTACTTATATAGACTGGTATAATAAACTTACATATAGTTAGAATGGTGTTGTACTTAAATAGACTGGTATAATAAACTAACATATAGTCAGAATGATGTTGTACTTATATAGACTGATATAATAAACTAACATATAGTTAGAATGGTGTTGTACTTAAATAGACTGGTACAATAAACTTACATATAGTTAGAATGGTGTTGTACTTAAATAGACTGATATAATAAACTTACATATAGCTAGAATGGTGTTTACTTAATATACACTGGTATTATATACTTTAGTCTCTCCAAGAACCAGATATCTCCCAAATCAGGTCTATTAACCACCAATGAAATAGCAGGGAAATCTATGACTGTCCCATAATTCATAGCAACTGACCAATCAACTCACTCAAATATGGCTTACCAACACTGGTATTTAACGGACCCAATCGGGAGAGCTGGGTCATTCTACAGACTATTTTAAACTTACACATGGTCAGACTGAAGTTATAGATTTATATAGACTGGTATTACAAAGTTACAAAGTCAGACTGGTGTTGTAGACTTATATAGACAGGTATTATAAAGTTACAGGGCCAGACTGGTGTTGTAGACTTATATAGACTGGTATTATAAACTTACATATAGTCAGACTGATGTTGTAGACTTACATAGACTGGTATTATAAACTTACATATAGTCAGACTGGTGTTGTAGACTTATATAGACTGGTATTGTAAACTTACATTGTCAGACTGATGCTGTAGACTTATATAGGCTGGTATTATAAACTAATATATAGTTAAACTAGTATTGTAAACTAACACAGACTTGTTATAAAGTTACATAGTCAGACTGGTGTTGCAGACTTATATAGACTGGTTTTATAAACTTACATTGTCAGACTGGTGTTGTAGACTTACATAGACTGGTATTATAAACTTACATAGTCAGACTGACCCATCTGCTCCACCAGTGGCTTGTCCAGATTTGGTTTCTTCACTTGTAGATAATGGTAGTTACCTGAAAAATATTATAGAGGGTAAGGCATAGTATCTTGTATGAATATCTCCATTTATACTCTGCCGTACACAATATCTACCTTCTTTGTTTATATTGAGTTAGACTAGAATTGAAAATTAGTATGCTTGTCAAGTACAAAGGCGGGCCCAGTTAGCTCAGTCCGTACATGTCTGAATACCAATTGAGAGATTATGAGTTTGAATCCCTGCCCGGCCGGTGTCTCGATAATTATTTATAAATGCAATGCACCTCATTGTCATTTGTTTCTGGTCGCTGAACTAATCCAAGTAAGCCAAATGACACTACATGCACTGATAATTTGGGAAACAATCTTAGCAAGGGTTAAAACAAATGATGTTTAGTAACTTAGAGATTCATTATATTTTGCTCCAGTTAAAAATCTATAATTATGCAGCAACAACGTTCGTGTATAACACTACACTACTTCTGATGTCACATATTATGTGCCTATATATGTGCGTCAACTGAAGGACATCAACTCTTAATTATGTTCTATATAAAATAAAAGCAAACTTTTCCATGGAGAGCAATTTATTTCCTGCGCTTGACAAAAAATCCAAGCAAGTAGTTAAACATTATATTATGAAACTGTATCTCGTCAAATAATTCTGTGACTTCATTTGTCCAATAATAGCTTCACATGACAGTAAATCTCCTTTAAAAGAAGTTGTTTAAAGGTTTATAATCATTTGTATAGTTATAAATGTCAGAACCAACATCAGTAGTCAGTAGTTAACGTTTTCTAGAATTATGAATTATTTCTTAAGGTACAATGAAATTGCTGCAGTGTTTCCAAATATAATCACACACTTTTTATATTTTTCTTGAAAAATACAAATAGATGTCTGTTAACTTTAAAATAAAAAGAGTATATTATGAATGAATGGTGTTTTATTGCACGTCAATGCATAAATAAGTCAGAAGAGATTCTTTGTACAATATAGAAATAGCTTTCTTCTCAATTCTGTTGTTATTTATCGCTGTATATCGAATATATGCATATGTTACATGCTGATAACAAATAAATATTGTTTATACTAAATAGGTCATTTTTTACGCATGCAAAGATTTTCGTTTAAATTTGAAAAGTATTCAGTTATTATAATTAGAGTGTTTGGGTAAGTTCCATATATCAATCTTTGTTTAATGTCCATTTCTCACTTCATTGTCTGCGGGGGAAGTAATCAATGACTTGGAAATATAATGTTTAAATACCTTTTTTTTTTTTCTCAATAATATGCTTTAGTTTATACAGTTTTACACATACAGTCAAACCTGTGCAAGCAGTCACCTCTATTCAGCCACTTGTCTTTAGCAGCTACATTTGTTACTTCGCATTTCTATGATTTCATAGCAAAACCACCTGTATTTAGCAACAACCTCTCTTAAAAGGCCATATTTGCTCCTTCCCTTGACTGACTGCTTAATACAGGTTTGACTGTATTTATGATTTACAGCAATGATATATTTTTGATAGAACACACATAATATTATATATATATATATCTATATATACACATAATGATACAGTCAGTTGTAGTGCTTTGCTTTGGATTTAGCTATTTACATATCGCTACTATTCAGTCATGGTAAAATTATGATACAGATGTCTCTACAAAACTAAAAGAAATGAGAGATAGTTAAAAAGTGGAAATTGTAGTAGAAAAATGTCCAGATGTCTCGGTTGGGTTTTATTTAGAAAAAAATGCTATTTCTAATATAACATGTTTGGATTAAACCAGGAACCAAGAAATGATGTTTTGGTGTGCAGACTGCCTGTTAATAACTGCCTGTTAATAACTGCAATACTGTTAACAGAAGAACAAGCAAACAAATATCTTTGTTTAACTAATTTCACATATCTTCAACTTTTTAATCATAAGTATTCACTTGTGTTTAATTAATTCATACATACCAAATCATGGAATTGCACATCTTTACATGAAAAGTAACATTATTACTGACTTTATGTATGACAATGGGTCGTATTGATAAAGTTAACTTTTATATTCTATTAAAAAAAAATTTAGCAAAACAAGTCAACTTATACAAGATGACACTTAATGAACAGAGCAAAACTTTCAAGCAAAATGCTGTTCCATCAACAAAATATATTTTAAATGGATCCAACTTCATTTAGTTTACATATTTTAATTAGACCTAAAGCACTGCTAGCTGAGATCAAGAGACCACAACAATCCTCCAATAATTGTCATTATCTTATTTTGCTTTTGGCAACCAGTCTCAAATGTAGATGGAAACAATAAAATGCTATGGAAATTGATCCAATCTCACATGAATCCTTTCCGTTGAGACAAGAGTGCCGCAGGTCTCAGGGACCACGTAATGAAGAAAACAACACAAACAGAGACTGGCCAAGTTTGCACAGTCAGTAGCATGTCTGACTATCAATTTATGGGTCATGATTTTGCATCCTCACCCAACCACAGTCTCCGTGATGACTGATATATAACTCTGCATCTTTTTATCATTAACCTTTCACCATTGATTCAAGTGGAAAATTTGTCACTAATATGCGGAGATATATTCTCCAGTAATAGTTATGTATCAGAGAATGTTTATGCCATCAAGTGCTAACAGATTGGTCAGTTAACCTAAACATACTATCCTGAGATCCTAGGTTAACCAGTACTCCAGCACACCCATCTCTGCAAATAACTTATCACTTTCCCAATTGAATCAGCAGTGAGAGATGACAATTAGATGCAATGTCATATATATATCATCATTGAGACTGTAGGTGGGTGAGGATTCAAACTCACAACCCTGGATTTATAGCCAGGTGTACTACTGATTGTGCTAACCAGATCATGCCACGCAATTAAGCAATTTGAAGAGAAGAAAGCATGTCAAATTCAGGGTACGAAATATTAAGATGTAACAACATTCATTGCAATTTGTCAACCACATAATGCCCCATTGGTGCAAAAAGTACCAAGTTTCTTCTTATTTGATATACACTTGGTACCTTATTGCTCTAATGGGGGCAATGAATAGTAACAAATACAAACCTGGCAGAATACCGCCCTGTATTTTCGGGTTTCGATAAATCGGAACCAGATTCAGTTGTTCTTCCTGCGGTACAGCCTGTTGTTCCAGTGTCGGGTCAAACAGACGCAGCATCTCAGTCGCTAGCTGTAAGTAGAACACATGGCTTGGTTAAAGGCTAAAAAGGAACATCATGAAAACTGATCTTATGAAGATGTGTATGACACTACAAATACCGGTATGTCAAATTTTGGACTATCTTATATTTTAAAGCTCATTTCAGGTAGTGAATTCAATCCAAAGTTGGGTCATATCAAATACTTGAAAAATGGTACTAAAGGCTTGGTTATTTGGACCATAGTTCTAGGTCTGATTGTTCCATTGTGTCAGTAAAATGCGACTGGGTACACGCCAGAGATAATCACATCATATATATTATGCTGGATGATAATCAAGTGTGGCAGAGCTAAGAATACTTTCTAAAGTGGACACCGCCTCTATGTTGCTAGAAATAGTTAAAAGTGATGCTAAACACCATAAAACAACAATAACAAAATTAAAACCCATTTCTGATATAGTATACTTTATTTACACTGGAACAACAGTTGCTATAAAAAAAGGAACTAAGAAAATACTGAATTATTTGAAAGTCAATCAAACAATTAATCCAATTTTATATGGATTAAATAATTTACATTTTATTAAAAGATACTTGGGTTTCAAAGTAACAAAATAAATGGAAATTGAAAAACTTTTCTGAATCAGAGAAACTGTTGATAGATAGTGAAATAACATGACATGCATGTAAAAACATTTCATAAGACAAATGTGTGATCCCAGAGTCTTACAAAATCAGAAACATCTTTTATGAATCCCTTTAACTTAAATTCAATTTATTTTTTTTTCTAATGTGACAAATCATCAACTATATAGTTATGCATATAACAATAAATCTGTAATTTTGTAATTTAATACTTTGTGCACATCACATTGTGATAGAAATTTCAATTAGAAGTGTTGATTGATTTGGAATGCTTTGTCAACAGTCAAAAGGCCGACCATTTTTCATCTTGTTTCAATTTTATCTCTTTCACAATTATTGTAAACATTTATGAAATGGAGAAGCATGATGACAATATTTCAAATATTTCATAACATGTAAACAACAACAAGCTTTTCCGTCACTATTGGTGTTGTTATGACTGTATAGTTATGTTGACGTCGCCTTCTGTAATATGAGAGTCAGTATGAAAGAAGAATAAGATGAAAATAAATCTGTCCCATGATTATGATAATTTTATTTGTCATCGCCACCGGTTTCCCAAATGGGCGATGCCTCCAGAAGAGTATTAGTAATTTTAGATTTTTGGAGGATAGTACAGAGATACAGAAGACCATTTTGTAGCATTCCTGGTCCTATCTAAAAGACTGATAAGTATTTTAAGTTGGAGGAGCAGGGGATCGAACCAGGAATCCCCAGGTTTGCAGTCTGAGGCTTTAACCACTGGACCACTAATCCGCTCTAGTCTGTCCCATGAACCAGCATAGAGCATACACTCTTTTAAAGGGAATATATCTGAACAAAACGCTAAACTTAATGTCTTAAAAAATGAAATAGTTTTTAAAATGGATAAATCAGATTTAATAAAATCAAAATGGTTTGGTAAGACAAATCCGCAAGCTACTGGAAACCTATTACAAATTTCAAAAAATCATCACAGGATAAAAGCTATTAATGTCTTAAAAAATAAATTATTTTTAAAATGGACAAAAAACATCTCTTTATAATTAACAAATAAAATCCAAATGTTTTGGTATTAAAGTTAAATCCATCAAAATATAACAAAATCAATATTCAAACTGGAGTGGTAAACTTGAAACGAAAGTCACATTCTAAAAAAAGACAGCACTTAATACTGCTTGACGACCTTTTACATTGTCATTCAGACTCTTTCTAAGATGAAACAATGTTTACTTTTATGTGTTAAACTGTATAACTGATCAAATGAAATCCAAATATAATCACATAACTCATTTAATATGTCGCATGTTGTAATTTTGATTGGAATTTCTATTTTAGTCCAACCTAGGCACATAGCCCAAGTTAGGAAATCCCTTTTCAATATATTATTTTGGTATGTTTAAAAAGATATTCTTTTGACAATACATGGTTTGAGTGAGTATATATACACAGGATATACTGGGGAAAATGTTTTTAACCAATTTTAAATTTTGCTAAATCTGGAGATATATAGTCCCTTTAATTGTACCAACAAAACAGTAATTTCTCACCAATTATCTCCCTTTCATGATTGTTGCAAGACCCTTGTACTCCAGAAAAAGAACTGTGTAAATTGGTTGGGCATTTTTTAAAGTTGTGCATAGACTGACTGACAATGGGTGCTGTTGGATGAATATATTATAAGAGTGAAGATGCATGTTAAAAAGTGCTCAAAAGTATAAAACTGTTAATACATTTGAAAATATATTGTTAATTCTTCAAACCATAATACTGGTGAAAAAGCTATTCCGTTTTCCTCCTCCATATCCGGCAATCCATGCTGATTAATTATTTCAAAGATCATTCACAAATTGTATGTTAATAATGAACACTTTATGTCTAATAATTAACTTTTGCCTCTCATATATATATATATTGTAATTATTACACATAAAGTGTTTTTTCACATGTCTAACTAAGACCCAGAATAATGTTTCAGGATTTACTATTTAGAGTTCAAAGGTGAAAGTGTGCACTATTTCACCAATGCCCCAGATGTAAATTTCTTTACATAGAGAACAGGACAGATTATTTGTTTGTTTGAATGTCTAGAGTCATTTTTATGCCATCGAGGACTAACACAGATGATCAGTTAACCTAACCACTCTATCCTGGGATCCTGTAAGATTAACCAGTACTTGAGCACACATATCTCCACAAGTAACTGATAACTTTTCCACTTGAATCACGGTGACAAGTGAAGGATAATGAGATACAATGTTGTATATCAATCATTACAGAGACTATGGCTGGGCAGAGATTCGAACGCGACCTCTGGATTGAAACAGATGCACTACTGACTGATCTTACTCAGGGCCCGGCAGTACAAAATTAACTGGTTTGTGAGACTGTTAATCCAGGTGTCCCCATTTAATTCTTTAACCATCATAGTTATACAGCAGGACTCATATTCAATCCCTCCTAATTCTTCTTATAGAAGTATTTAATACCATGAGTGGGTGTATAACAGAGCATTAGGTTGAGGACAAAGTGAATGCTCTTTATTGCGACCGATTTTACAGTTATTTTTATATTAAAACGCACATCTCACTAAGGACAATATAATTAGTGACAGGAAAATTGACTGATGGAAAAACAACATGTAACAAACTTTTAACATGAGACACAATCTATCACAAACTGTGATGCTTCTAAAAAAAATTTAGATTCCTGAACTGACTTTATAATATAGGATGTAAATATTATTTTTGAAACAATCCATAGAATATTAAACCATAATTGTTTAAAGCCATTTAAACAGCCATCTGATCAGTGTTTATGTCAGTGCCTTTGGTTGATACCAGTGAGCACTTATTTAACTGTGTTTGGGTGACTTTTACATTGATTCTGACTGCCAGTACTACAGCACAGGAATTGTTAATGGTTTTTACATTGATTCTGACTGCCAGTACTACACCACAGGAATTGTTAATGGCTTTTACATTGATTCTGACTGCCAATACTACAGCACAGGAATTGTTAATGGATTTTACATTGATTCTGACTGCCAGTACTACAGCACAGGAATTGTTAATGGCTTTTACATTGATTCTGACTGCCATTACTACAGTACAAGAATTGTTAATGGTTTTAACATAAATTTTTCTGTCAGTACCTTTAGTACTTGAGTAACAGTAACATTGCTTATATATCATTGTTTAACTGTTGCTCTGATGTAACTATATCAATGTTTAACTGTCGCCCTGAAGTAACTATATCAATGTTTAACTGTCGCCCTGATGTAACTATATCAATGTTTAACTGTCGCTCTGATGTAACTATATCAATGTTTAACTGTCACCCTGAAGTAACTATATCAATGTTTAACTGTTGCCCTGATGTAACTATATCAATGTTTAACTGTCGCCCTGAAGTAACTATATCAATGTTTAACTGTCGCCCTGAAGTAACTATATCAATGTTTAACTGTCGCCCTGATGTAACTATATCAATGTTTAACTGTTGCCCTGTAGTAACTATATCAATGTTTAACTGTCGACCTGAAGTAACTATATCAATGTTTAACTGTCGCCCTGATGTAACTATATCAATGTTTAACTGTCGCCCTGAAGTAACTATATCAATGTTTAACTGTCGCCCTGAAGTAACTATATCAATGTTTAACTGTCGCCCTGATGTAACTATATCAATGTTTAACTGTTGCCCTGTAGTAACTATATCAATGTTTAACTGTCGACCTGAAGTAACTATATCAATGTTTAACTGTCGCCCTGATGTAACTATATCAATGTTTAACTGTCGCCCTGAAGTAACTATATCAATGTTTAACTGTCGCCCTGATGTAACTATATCAATGTTTAACTGTCGCCCTGAATAACTATATCAATGTTTAACTGTCGCCCTGAAGTAACTATATCAATGTTTAACTGTCGCCCTGATGTAACTATATCAATGTTTAACTGTTGCCCTGTAGTAACTATATCAATGTTTAACTGTCGACCTGAAGTAACTATATCAATGTTTAACTGTCGCCCAGTAATAATACCAATGTCTAACTGTCACCCAGCAAGGTATCAATGTTTAACTACAGCATCCCAGTAAATATCAGGTATCAATGTTATATCGATACTACCCACATATATTACTCATCAATATTACTCTGCCATTAATGATTTAACTATGTCAACATGCAACCCTCACACAAAGTCACCTTCCTGGTATCAATGTGACAAAGAGAACAAGACGTTTATCTTCAACTCTCACAGAACCAAGACATTATCATGGCAGCTGTTTCGTCGATTTTAAACTTGACTCGTGATATCTTTATAAGTGACTATAAATGAGTCCAACCCACTCTACAACATCTATACAAACATAACACTTATTAATTGTTTCCATTCTCCAGAGAGATTCCACAATCTAAACAAGTTTTGTAACAATTGCAATCACAGGAATTCTTAACCAATCAGGTTAAAAGTTTACCTACTAAAGTCAATATGAACAATTTATACAGTTTAACGTCTAAGTGTATTAGTTGATCATGTCTTTGTTTGCTTACGGGTATTTTCTGAATGTCACCAATCAGTGGAAGTATTGTTGACGTGACCAGGATTAGAGGCACCTTCTATTACACCAGCCATACAAACACGTGGTTGATCTCCAGGTAATGGTGGCGGTGTCATGTTATGTATTGTTAGATTTTTTATGGACAGTAACATTGATGACTGGCAAAGTAAAGTGCTGCTTGTCGTAAATTGGACTGTCAGCCGTAAGTATATCTAATTAAAAACTAAACTATAAATACTGATGGTAATAATAAATTTATCTACATAAGGAGTTCATTGCTAAACTGTTATTTAATTCATTGATTAAATTGATTTAAACAATAGTTTCATTGTTTATAAAAAATTATTACATGCATTACAAACAAATTGTTAATGTAACTATTACAGTCATATCATTTATTTATTATAACAATTCTTGTATATTCTTTTTCATAAACTAATAAGTTAATTTAGTAATTCAAGTGATTTATGTAGCTGTAAAAAATTTAAATAGGAAGCAAATTTATAAATTTAGACTATGGCTGGGAAGACAAAAATCACTGGATTTTACTTCAAAATACTTTTAGGATTAAGTAGTTTTCTATATTTTGTACTGAATAACTATACTTTGAAGTTTGACATAATCTCATATCTATAAGGATGCAACACTGAAGCTAAGAATTAACTTAGTTTATAATAAATTTAAATTATATATGCTAGATTGCATGCAAGAAAGCACAGAACTAATATTGAACCGCTGTCGAATCCTGAGTAGAACCAGTACAGTGATCTTTTTTTTTAGGTATCAGACTGAGCTGGGGATTGGATTCGCAAATGAGCGGCCAACACTCTATCCACTGCACTACCGCCCCACTGAACTTTTATTTGTATGAATTCAAGAGTTCATAATATGTGCTGCACTGTAGGATTTATGTCAGAAATGTTATTTATAATTATTATCAGTTCAACCTGTCTTAAGCAATCAAGTCAAGGAAAGCAGCAAAAGTGGCCTTTTAAGACAGTTTGTTGCTTAATGCAGGTTAATTATAATGCTCTGAAAGTATATATATGGGAAATAGTTTATGTGGCTGCTTAATACAAATGGCTGCTTAATAGAGGTGACCGCTTACACAGGTTTGATTGTATAAATAAAAGAGATTGATTAAGATGAGGCTTGTTAAGAAAAACATTAAAGGAAAAACATAAAGGGATTTAAATCCCACGCCCAGCCACTGTCTCTGTCATGACTGTTATACAACATTCATCTCATTGTCATTTTGTCTCTCACCACTGATTCAAGTGGAAAAGTTATATCAGTCACTTGTGAAGATGAGTGTGCTAGAGTACTGGTAAACCTTCCAGGATCCCAGGAAGGGTTGTTAGGTTAGCTGATGTCCTCATTCGTTCAGAAATGACGCTAAATATTCAAACAAATGAAATAATTACTATTATTATTATTATTATTATCATTATCATTATTAATTATTATTATTATTATCATTATTTTTATCATTATTATTACTTTTATTTTCATTATCATTATTATCATCATCATTATCCTTTTAATACAGATCACCATTATTATTATCATTACTGTATATGATTTTTTTTTTCATACCATTGGCCACAGTGTCACTTAAACTTAAATTCTGTTGACCAAATTTGGACGTAGCTAGGCAATACAAATTATATACACTTTACATTATCCTTTACAATAAATCAACCATGCACATTTGTTATTCTAATATAAACATCCAATTGACACCAGATGGTTATATAAAAGTTTCCATTAAATTTGTAATTTCACCAGGGACTAACTAATGCATTTGAATTTGCCTACTATTACTCAATACACTGACAGCATGAGATTGATCACTGATAACCAATGGCCAGCAGGCATAGAAATTTCATTACTGTTTAACGTATTTGTTTTCCCCATGATTGTAACGTTATTTTACAGCTTATGGACAGTAAGTTTTCAATAATATCTGTCAGTTGTTTTGTTTTCAAAAAGGCTAGTAGATGAATTTCAGATAAAATTGCTCACTGAATTATATATTATGTTATTTTATATGATGTCATTGGAATTCAAAAGTTTACATTTTGTGTAAAGATACAAGAAAATGTGATTTTTTAAATAATTGACTAAACATTTTATTGGATTGGTGAGTTTTCTTTACCCTTTTTCTACACTGAACGGAACAGCTAGCCCGCTGCTTTTGCATTTTTAAAATCTTCGTCAAAATATTGAGTAGCATTTAAAATCTGTATGCGAGACATTAACAGACAAATATGGATTGATTTACAGAGCATTAATGTTCTTTCTTATCCAAACCCAAGTTTCAAGGAAATTGCTTTAATACTTTTGTCCGAAAATAAATAAAATGTAAGGTACATAAAATGTCAGTTGGCAGGTGAGCTGTTCCGTTTAGTATATTATCTAATTGCAATGAAGAATTAGATGTTGAAATAGATAGTAGAATGAACAATCTGTTATCAATTTTACAACTATGAATAAAACACTAAGATACCTTACAGTTATGTTTTCATTTATAATAAAGAAAGTTATTTTGTAATGGTACGATGTCTGCCACTCAAGTGAGAGATTGTGGTTAAATTAATCGGAAACCAGATCATTTCGAAGATGTAGAAAATTGTACAATTTCCTGGCACTCTATATTTAAAGACTATGTCGATCTGCAGGACTGGTTGTTGTTGTTGTTGTTGTTGTGTGGTTTTTAATGTCATATTCAACAATTTTTCAGTTATATCGCAGCGGTGTTTACTTAAGGCAGTACATTAAGTGCTGCCACACTGGAGTATCATGCTGCAGACACATGGTACGATTCCCTGCTCAGTCACATTAAAATGGCACCAGGCCTACCAGACTTAGAGCTATACTTTAAATGCTGAGTGCTAAGCAAGAAAGCTTCCAGTACCAATTTTAAGTCTTTGGTATGACCTGGCTGGTTATCGAACCCACGACTTTCTGCATATGAGGCAGATGCTTTACCCTGAGAAAACCAATGAGGACTGGTTGACCCTGATGTCAATTTGATGAGACTGGGTGCAGTATAATGTGATACAACTTTAAACTTCACTTTGACAGCACTTATATTGCGACATTCAAAAGTTAATGCCTTAAGAATATATCTTTGACAGTTCATTGAAACTGCACAATGCTGGATCGAGAGTAAGGGGGGTGGGGGTGGGGGTGGGGGTGGTGAGGAAGTCTGGACCCCACTTATGCATTTTCAGGCTATTTTTTAAGTTTTCCAACTAAAATTTGTTAAGGCCATTATAAATTAATTGCTAGACTATCATCAAAATTTTCTTACAAATGGGGAGGGCAGAAGGATTTTATTTTTTATTTTTTAAAATTTTTTATATTTTTTTTTTATGAAAATAAAAAGGATCGGGGCGGCATGAAAATTATGGGGCGGCTGGGGATGATAATCTAGCAATAAATTTATTATGGCCTAACCCCAACAAACAAAAAACTCATTTACCATTCAATGTTGTATGGTGTTTAGCGTCGCTTTCAACAATTTTTCAGTCATATCGCGACAGTGTCTACTTGAAACAGTATTCTAAGCGCTGTCACACTGGAGTTTCACGCCGCAGACACATGGTATGATACCCCATTCAATCACTTTATACTGACACCGGGCCGACCAGACCTAGAACTCTCCTCTAAATACTGAGCGTCAAGTGAGGAAGCTACTTGTACCATTTTTAAATTCTTTGGTATGACCCGGCCGGGGATTGAACCCACGACCATCCGCATGCAAGGCGGATGCTCTACCACTAGACCGTTACTATTCAATAAAACTTATATAAAAATGAACATAGATTTATTGTAGATTAAATATACTTTATGGTATACTAATGGTATATAAATTGTCATATCTGTACAAATTGTGACTAAATATATATAATATATCAAGTTTGTGCTAAAGACACGCATCTGTGGATTTTGTCATTTTTACTCATATATAATACACTGAGCTTGTCCAACTTTTCACATCAATTTATGTTATTAATGGACAGCAATAAAACAATACATACACAGATGTTCTGACTTCAAAGCAGCCTAGCTCATATATTATAAGAGTGTGTCTAAGAAAGGATCAACAGTATATTATGTGTTTAATAATGAAAGCAAATGATGTAACTTGAAGAAATCAGTGCAATGTTCTGCAGCAACAATAAGTCTTGTGGCTGTCAAGAAATTTATGTTTAATGGCAACGACAGTTATGAACAATTGTATTTGCATGTATGACTGTTTTTAGTGAAACTTATATACGGATAAAAAAATATTGAGCACACTTTTAAGGTTTGTTATTATGTCTTATAACCTATGCACTTTCAGTTTAAAATGATCAAAAGAATGTGTATGGTTGTATTTATATACAGTCAAACCTGTCTTAAGCAGCCAGTCAATGGAAAGAGCAAAAGGTGGCCTTTTAAGACAGGTTATTCCTGAATACAGGTTGGTTTGCTCTGAAGCATAGTAATGGGAAATATGGAAATGTGGCTGCTTTAGGCGTAATAGAGGTGACCACTAACACAGGTTTGACTGTCAAGACTTTTTAGGCAAGAAAGATAAAGCTAAAAATCCACAAACATGTAGCTGCAAAATATTACAGAAACAGAAAAAAGATGTGTTTCATAATAAACGTTCATAAAGATATTATTAGCTTTATCTAAAGGAAAGCATTATAATGAATAATCATCATTAAATTTTATCATTTAACATTTTGTCCTAAAAATAAGACTGCTGGATCCAGGTAGCTCAGTCGATAACATGTCTTACTTATTATCAATCCAGTGTTCTTGAGTTCCAATCTGGCCTTAGTCTCCGTGATGATTGATATATAACATTGTATCTCATTCATCTCTCACCACTGCTTCACGTGTGAAGGTTATCAGTTAATTGCAGAGATGGGGTGTGCTTGAGTACTGGTTAATATTCCAGAATCCCAGAAATTAGTGGTAATGTTAACTAATTGGCTGTTAACCCTCGATGGCATAAAAATGATGCAAACAATATATTCAAACAAAATTATGACTTATCGAAAAAGCTGTCGTCACATAGTAGATCTGATCATCGCTTTTAAAATATCATACATAATATAGGGTGTAATCTGAAACAGTCGGTATCTCAAACAAAAGATACAGGGTAAACAGATACCATTTATAAAATCTTTACAACAGAAAAGATCAATTATACTGGTAATTGCTGTCGACCAAAAAAGAAATTCTAAGATCTAAAGTAAACATATGGATAAACTTTTATTGACTGATTATTGTTTAGGCTCTCCTTACCCACAATGCAATTAATCTATTGCTCTAAAACTGCATCGGTTAACGTATTCCGTTTCAAATGAGATCCTATTTATTGACTCTTAAGTAAATAGTGGACAAAAAATAAGTGTCAATTGAGTCATGGCTATTCCTGGTTCAGAACAACAGATGCCAGGATGACGTGGTTCAAAGGGACAAAAACAAAGACAAGTTTTGTCCGAAACAACCTTACACTATTATTATTTATAATTGAAGTATTTTTTTTTTATAAATTAATGACTTTATACGGATATCTATACCAATAATTGAAATCTTTTTTACTGTGCACATTTTCATCTATAGTAATATATTTAATTGCAAAAAAAGCCCTACGGTATACATTTTTTCATAAAATATGTTAAAATGTAATTATCACATAGCAATTGTATCTCTGTGTAGAAAAAAAAGACAAAAAAATTCTAATTCAAGTCTTTATTTTTAGATTTCCCCAACCAATATCATATTTTCATTTTATCATCAATCCACCATGACAGTGACTGCAACAATTGTTTTAATTAATTATAAAAGCTCCAAATCTGAGTGAAAAAAGTGGGGCAATAGTGCAGTGGATAGAGTGTTGGATGTTCTCGCCAGAGATTGTGGGTTCGATCCCCAGCTCAATCGATGCCTCTAAAAAAAAAACACTCCATACTGGTTTTACCCAGAAACAGACTTGAAAGCGGTTTATATAATATACTTGCTCTGAGCTTTCATTGCTATCAAGCTAAAATAAATTAGTCCGTGAAGTTTCCAACGTGAGTGAACTACTTCCTGACACTCCTTCCACTATAGCTATTCAGCAGCTTCAGGTTAACTCTAATCTAACAATTAATACAGATGGTTTACTGTAATGGATTTTATCATTATGGACAGTAATTGGACCCAGGATGACAATTATCCAGCATGTTACTCAAGAGACAAAGGAATCATATCTTTCATATATCACGTAGGTCATTATAAATTAATTGCTAGATTATTATCCAAATTTTTCTTAAAAAGGGGGAGATAGGGAAGATTTTTTTTATTTGTTATTTTTTTTATTTGTTATTATTTTTTTTTTTTATGAAAATAAAATGGGTTGAGGCGGCATAAAAATGAGAGGGCGGGCAGGGATGATAATCTAGCAATTAATTTATTATACACATACCATGCATGTTGTTCTATCAGTATTCCACCATCACACCCTATTCCTTACAAACTGTCAAGGGAAATAATTCTTGAGAGAAAATGATGTTTCGTATATTACAGACTGTTAAATGTTGTTGTTTGGTGTTTAAACAGCGTTGCTTTCATTACAATTTTTCAGTCATATGATGATGGTGTCTACTTGAGACAGTATTCTGAGCATTGCCACACTGAAGTATCATGCCACAGACACATGGTATGATACCCCACCCAGTCACATTATACTGATACTGGACCGACCAGACCTAGTACTATCCTCTAAATGCAGAGCCCCAAGCAAGAAAGCTTCTAGTAGTATTTTTAAGTCTTTGGTATGACCTGGCATAGGATCGGAACTTGCGAGGCGGACTCTCTACCACTAGACCCCCTCTGCCGTCTCTCCGAACATAATAACAAGCTGAATGTAGGGAAACTCAATGATCAAGGTTGTTACTCAGGATGCAAAATCTTGTAATATCTCGTTTTCAATTATTCTCAACTTCCATTCATCTTAGGACAACAAATCAAAATTCTTTCTTGGCCCAATGGAATTTTCATCAGAAAAATACCATTCACAGCAATTTGTTAAATATTTTAAAAATCTTATAATATCTTTAATTCAAGATCATTATGAGTGAGTAAAACCTTTTGAAACAATCTAAGATTTCAAACAACTTACAATTTATGTACAAGAAAGCAGTTGCCTGTGAATTTTGAATGATTAGTCTGCCATGTAATTAATTCTTAGTGTGCTATTTTGCCAACATTTAGCCAGGAGATATAAGTTTCATATCCTTCTATCCAAGTCCTTGACATTACCAAAATACAAATATTTTTTTCATAGTTTTATCATTTTTATACACACTAAAAGAATAAGAAAAATGCCAAAGGAAAAAAACACACAAATTAAACGTTTAAGCGAACTGAATGCAACCCATATGTATTTTTACTGAAACCAGTCTGAAATCATGATCACCTAGCTGCTTTACTTAGATATAAGTTTTTAAATATTCAAGTAATTTAAATGATGGTGATACAGAAGTTTGTTACTTTAATTACAAACAATGCAGGGCTTCATTAGACTGATCAAAATGCAAATTTGCATATTAATATTGCTTTCAAATGAATTTTATGAAGTCATGAACAACAAGCTGTAAAATCATTATTTAATAATTATTATTCTTTTTTTCTACCAATAACCATAACCTGCAGTGAGAAATCACCTGATCTACCATTTATGAAAGAGCAATCATTGGCATTAAAAACTCACCAATAGATAATTCTATTTTTAAAACTTGCTATATAAGAAAGTCAGGGAAACAAGTATTGTTTTTATTGAAAGCTAGGGATATTTAATTCTGTGTTAATTAACAATTTTTACATTGACTCCTCAACATTTATTTATTTTGGATTAATACTTGAGAACAGTTTCAGTCTGAAAGCAGTTCACCGCAGCCGTGGCCTAGGGATAGAGTGGCTGCCTCACATGTGGAAGGTCATGGGTTCGAGCCCAAGCTGGGTCATACCAACAACTTGAAAAATGGTACTAGAAGCTTCCTCTCTTGGTGCTCAGCATTTATATTGAGGATAGTTCTAGTTCTTGTTGGCCCGATGTCAGTATCATGTGACTGGGTGAGCTTACCATCCTACCATGCAGCATGATATTCCAGTGTGGCAACGGTAAAAAAACTGTCTTAAGTAGACGCCAACGCAATATAGCTGAACAATTGTTGAAAGTGACACTAAACACCGAACAAACAAACAAACTGGATACAGTGTCCAAACTTTTAGACTGGCAGCTATTTTCATTTATTTTGGATTCGTACTTCAAAGCATTCAAAGCATTTGTCTCAATACAGTCATCTATACTTTTAGACCGGCTCTGGTTTAATTGATTACAAAGTGTTAGTTGACATTTTGTATTGGAAGTTAGCTAGATACTAGATATATCTTTAAACATAAAACTGATTAAGTGGAGTGTTTGTCAACAGCATGAACATTAAAAAACTTCAATATGAAGATTTGTGTAAACAGCCAGTGTAATATTTAATTGTTGTAATTCTCCAGTGAGTCCAGGTAATTGGCAGTTGGTATTAACAGTTCGGTCATATACAACACATTAAATATTGTTTATGCAATGTTGCCTTATTTTATAATTTCAGTGATGTCATAAACTCTGTCTACAAAGAGTTGAAGAATAACAAAAACCACTGATCAACTAAACAGAAGATTTCAAGAGTAAAAAAAAACATCGACTAAAGAGTTTAAGAGCAAAAAAAATAAAAAAAGAGTTTAAGAGTAAAAAAAAAACATCAACTAAAGTGGTCAAGAGGTCAAGATTTGGTGTAAAGGATAGAAAAATAAAAATATTTACTGAAAATGTAACCCAGCTAGAGACTAATAGAAAAATTTTCAGTACTTGTATAACAGTTACCAAAATTTTACTGTTACAAAATGAAGAGGTAACCAATCTCCAATATTTAGAAACATACAATGCAGCACAGAAACTGTGTTACATGAAGAAAAAGTGGATAAAATGTAAAACAATTACAAACGATTATTTTATGGATGAAAAACATCAATTTAATACAACCAGCAGCACAATTTCAGACACGGTGGTTTTAATGGATATATTTATTGTTTGTAGTAAAACACCAGACACGCGACACAATAAAGAACTTAATTAATATAGTGCCATTTGGGTATATGTTTGGTTGTCTTGGAAACTGATGAATGGATTGCTTCGTAATAAAGTATGCATGACGACAGAAAAAAAAAAAAGATGAAAGTATTAAATAAACATTGTGCATGAATTAAAATACCATGAAAAGAATTATTTATAAAAAATATAAAAAAACGTGAAAAAGGAAAAATAACACGCTGAGTTTATATGGAAAAATTTATTGCAAGAGTCTGGCAAATTGTTTTGATCGAGAAACAAAATCACTGACCGGATTTTTTTACAGAATATTGGAACTACGAGACGATTCTCATCAACTAGCTCATATTGAGAAATCAAGTGCTAACAAATAGTCTGAACTGTGAACGAGACGGCATCTGGGAAATATTTTGAAAGTAGAGTGTTACAACTTATCATAGAGTTGACATGTAATTGTAATCGAGACAAATAAATCGTAAAAAACGATTTACAGGATTAACTGAATTGTGACCACACAATTGAATTTCGTGTGGGTTAAAACTGTTTTGTGTTTTTTTACAGCAAGATGTCAACATGAGATTATCTTAATAGACAATCGATACATAATTATGCTGTTTATGCAGACAAGTGAATAACAGTGGTGCACAGTTATTAAAAAAAAAGGACTAATCAAATTGTGATTCGGGAGCGATAATTGGCAGCTTTCGCGTCAATGAAACTGGTTTACTTGGACGGCAGTGTGTATCAATTAAACACCGAGAATAGTAAAGAAAATACGTTTCTTCATTCATCTTACAAAATCAAAACAATTAAAGAAACATCAATAAACGGAATTTATAGTGCAAACGAATGAATTAAGAAAACAATTTATTGATACAGCAGGGCGCCATTCTCAAAAGAGGGAGAATTACAAAACAACAGCACTGTCAAGAATATTGAGAAAAAAACCCAGAGCAAAAACAAAATCTCGAAGATTAACTGAATTGTGATTGAGACAAAGTGCCAATGTCCTTGTACAATTATACGACAACCAATCAGAAAAAAGATTTGTGATTTTATTTAACTAATCCTTAAACTACATGCCTCAGCAGGTCCCAGACTGCACTTTTCCCAGAATCCAAGGATATTGCCGTTTACCCTATAAATTTGTAAACACTCTGACGCAGACCGAGTTGAATGCTCGATTTATTAACTGACCATATAATAAATATCAGTCAGCGAGACCTGTTGTTCTAAGCGTCAATGAAATTGTATAAAAGACATCACAAGCTGACACCAGCGGCTATAATTGGTTTACTCCGGTTTTTAATCACATGTCAATACATTCAAGAAATTGTAATATCATAACAGAATGGAATTTGTCATTTATTCCCAATTGCATGTGTACAGCAATTGAAAAAGTGGCCGATAAATAAATTACAAAATTCTGTCATGTCACTGGATTTTGTTTCAACACAAAACAAGGAACTATAGTTGAATATTGACAATAACAGGTTTTGTATCGCCTGTGGAAAGTGTATAAAGCTAAATATTCATTCACTGAAATATTAATTAACAGGTATTAGATAAAAAAATCATTAATTATTTTCTGATTATAACTAGTAATTGAAGCTAGTAGACATGTGACAGTAACCATTAATTGGAAACTACATTTCAATATTCCATTTTTTTATATTAAAAAAAACAATACTATTAATAATTTAATATCCCAATATTACAGGAATCTGATGAATTAACACAGTTCCAGTTATTCTTAGGATCTGGTAAATTAGGAGTGCCAATTAAAGGAATATGATTAATTAGGAGTGTACCAATTAAAGGCATCTGATTAATTAGAAATGTACCAATTAAAGAAATCTGATTAATGAAAAGGAGTGTACCAAATAAAATGAAACTTTCATTGAATCAGATTTATATTAACATGCATAATATGACTTAACTAAACTGATGAATTTTTGATGAATATTTATAAAAAGAAAAGGAATTAAATATTGCAGTGAAATAAATGGAGTTTAATGAAGAGGATTAATGTAGTGCTTGGGCAGGTTTGTTTTTGAAAAATATCAAATTTGCATGGCGTACTTTTTCAATTATAAATGCATAAGTCACAAACAATGAAAAAAGGAATAAATATTTTTAGATAACTATTATCTATCACTGCAAATTACAACCTACAGGAGTTCAGAAATATTTAAGTGAGCACGGATAAATTAAAATAATATTATATTCACAGACTTTATAGCAGTTTCATTCCTAACAAAGACATAAATCTTGTGAATATGGATGCTGTTAGTCAGGTGTATATATCGTTTGAGGCGATAGTAGGCTTCGCCTCAACTGTGGGCAATAGCTTGGTGCTTCTGGCAATCTACAAGAATCCTCGACTACAGACCATCACAAACTGTTTTATTGCAAGTCTGGCTATCGCTGACATGCTTGTTGGCATTATTGTGGCTCCACTGGCTGCTCTCAGCTACCTGGGCCTGCCGCACAATTTCTACGGATGTGTGTTTACAAACTCGATAGTTGTTGCATTTACTCAAGTTTCAATTTTTAATTTACTCGCTGTGGCATTGGAAAGGTTTATCGCTATTAAACACCCATTCAAATATCAGCAGTATTTGACGATGAAGAATGCCGTGGCTATAAATGCCTTTGTATGGATCACTGGTATGCTATTTGGATTAATTCCCTTATTTGGATGGAATTTATACCAACAAATGACAGATGAATGGACCTGTAATTTTGTGAATGTTATTGACATGGAATATGTCGTATATTTCCATTTTTTCGGTTGTATCATTGTGCCTTTATTCATTATTGTTGCTATTTATACCTACATATTCATCATCGTACGAAAACAGATGTCGCAGATAGCAGTCCTGCAAATCCGCACACCACAGGCTCAACAGTCATCTGGGTCTTATAGCCGCTTTAAACGGGAAATCAAAGCAGCTAAATCGCTCGCTATGGTTATTTTGTTATTTGCCTTTTGCTGGATACCAATACACGTTTTAAACACTATGTCCCTCGTGTGCAAGGATGCCTGTCAATATCCGTATCAGCTATTATTAGTAACAATTGTACTTAGTCATGCAAACTCGGCTGTGAATCCATTTCTGTATGCGTACGGAAACAGCAATTTCAAAGTAGCCTTCAAAAAAATGTTTTGTAAGGCCTCGGACGATCAGTGGGTGACAACTCATCCGCAATCATCGGCCAACAAACCCGCAATAAACAGAGCAAATGGAAAACAAAATGGTAACCATGGTAACCATAATGGAACAGGTGAAAAATATGAAACTGCAAAAAACAATGCTGCTTCCAGTTCAAAGCAGAATTCATCTGATGATCACCATGATAAAGTTATCCAATCAACTAGTGCTATTTTTTTTGTTGACAGAAAGTAACATAGCCTGAGGGTTGTAATAAGAAAAACATTGTGGTTATGGTTTGAAAAAGTTTGTAGTTTTATTACAGTTTATATGTCTGAAAATATTTTGTCATTATGGCTTGAAAATATTTGTAGCTTGAAATTATTTTAGTTATGGCTTATAAAGCTTATATTAATAATGGTAACACAATAAATAATAAAGACTTCACGAGTTCATTCATATGAATATGTCAATCTTCCATGAGGCCCTAAAAAACTTATTATGGCTTGATAACAGAACTACCGGCCTGTTTAATGTTTGAGTCATAATCATGTGTAAGGCCATAATAAATTAATTGCGAGATTATCATCCCCGCCCGCCCCCTAATTTTCATGCCATCCTGACTCTTTTTATTTTCATAAAAAAAAATATTTTATTAAAAAAAAAAGAAAACCATTAAAAAAAAATCAAATCCTCCTACCCTATCCATTTTTAAGAAAATTTTGATGATAATCTAGCAATTAATTTATAATGGCCTAACATAAAAGTTTTTATTTTTATATTGTTTTGTTAGACGATTTCTCCTGAACAAGTTATAACCTTTATAATTCTCCTTGATTTGAAAATCCAGCTGTCATCATTATGAATTTTAATGTTTGTCATTGAAATTACACTCATTGTCATTGAATTACTTTAATTCATAATAAATAAGCCCATAATTAATGAATTCCTAGATTTCCATCCAAATCTGTATCAAAATTATAGGAGCAGAGGGGCAATTTCATTTTTAAGATCCAAACGTTTAAAAAAACAGTTTTAGCAAATTATGGTTCATTTTGTCAAATTTTTTTGTTAAAAAATCTGCGATCTACGATATGTCGGGGTGAATAAAAAAAAAGGGAGGGCGGGGATGAAAATCTAGGAATTCATTTATTTTGGCCTAATGTTTCAAAGTTTCATTTGTTAAATAAAAACTCAGCATCAACAAAATGCCAATTTCCTATCCCAGAATTCAATTTAAATTCACGATCACTTTTTATTTTTTCCAAGTTCTAAATTGTTATTGATACAAGAGCTCTGAGTCTGCCTTTCAGGGAAAAAAACGACAATTAACATACATGCCATGTGTAAAAGAAATAGCGTTACAACCATCAATACATTGTTATTACATAATACTTTATATCACATTCCATTAAGTTGTTTGTGTGTGTTGAAGCAAGTTTGCAAATAAAGAAACACGAGAGATGCAATATTTATTCAAATAAATTAATCATCAGTAAACTCAGTGATATAGAAACAATGTATGCAATATCACAGTGTCGCGCATAAGATCTTTCATGACACTGATACTTGTTTGTATTGTTAGCAAATTAAAGCCCCACCCCCCTACATAACCACCCCACCCCTACATAAGTACTCACCCAGAATCCCATGTGTTGTAGTTTAAAATTAAGAAAATTGATCAACACATATTGGTCTCTGTTTTACCAACATATACTTAAATCTAAGAAAAGCAGCCAGCTGATCATGATTTTAGACTGGTTCATGTAAAACTGCATGTTGTTTCATTGATACTGATTATTTAATAGATAAATAACCAGTCAAAACTTAGTTAAGGTTTTAAATAATTAAGTAAAATGTTGGCAAAACAGAGGCTTGGTCTATATAAGTATATTTTTCCATTAAAATGTCAAATAATTAATCTAATCAAAGACTTGTATAGAAAGGTAGACTAAATGTTGATGAAACAGCACACGAAGGATTCATAATTTACAAATTAATCATTCATAATTCACAGGCAACTGATTTCTTGTTCATAAACTGTAAGTTTATGTAATCTTACATGTTTACATGCAAAATGCTCTTAAATTTAAGATAATGAGGTTTGAAAGAAACTTGTTTTAGCTGCAGTATACACATTTTGTAATCACAAGTACTTCAACAATTACAAATTTCTGGCAATGATATTGTTTTGATGACAATTTCATTCTGCAGTGTAAGAATTTTGATTTGTGTTCCTGAGATGAATGGAAGTGAAGATAATTAAAAATGAGATATTGTGAGATTTTGTGTGAATATGCGGGTGTTCACAAAATCTCAACCAGTTGCCTTTCCTTCTCTATATAATTACTTGATCTAATCCATATTATAATACAGATAAATGGACATTTTGTCAAAGTTGTTGAAATGGAATATATCGTATATTTCAATTTTTTCAGTTGTATCAATTATTGTTATAATGCAACTGCTAGTATATATATACCTGTATATTGATTTGGGATTTATTGTTTAAACACTGTCATTTAATCTAGATACACCATTCATTAACTGTGTTAGATGGCTTATTGTTTTAATTGTATACTATGTAGATAACAATAAAAGAGCATACAGTGCATTTTGGGTCAAAGGGTAATATTATGATACTATTTTTGACCAATGGATAGCTCACTTTTTGTTTTCCCCAATGTTAACAAAAAAATGTTAAAAAAAAAGTCTTGGTCTCTCATTATCAAGGCACCACTGCCACCTCAACCATTTTGATAAGTGAGAAGACCCAATGGTTTTAACCCTTTACTCCATAGATACACGTTTTCCCGCACCAATCACAGAAGGCCTTTGAAAACAGTGCAGGAAGAGTTCAGATTGCTCGTAACGAGCAATCTGAACACTTCCTGCACTGTTTTCCACTCTGTCAGTTAATAAAAACATAATTCACCCATTGCTGATACATGGTGAATTAATGCTTTCAATATTAGAGGTGTCGAAAGGCGTCTTTATGAAGTAAAGGGTTAATAGGCAGTTTTAAAAAAAAAAAGACAATAAGGGACACAACTCTGACAATATTCATTACAGAGTTGTGGTTAAAAGTAAACGTTGCTGTTTAGAAAAAAATAATTCTCAATACAATATCTTTAAATAGTTTTAAAATAAAGACATTAATAGCGTAACATTAAAAAAAAACACACATTGTTTTGAAGACTTATTAATATACTGTAACTCATCTGTTGTTACTTTTTGGTGATTTATTTTTTCAGAAAAATTATAACATAATATTTATTATGTAACAAGCTTTTACAAGACAAGTAAATAATTTACAAGCAAGAAACATGCGGTTAAATGGATCCATTTGTCCATTTAATGTTCATTGGGGCAGTTCCATCTATGATTTATTTCCCTGACGAGAATCATGCATGTTAGACATTATTAAGACATCAGTGTCTGTTAAATTCTGTTTATTACGGCCAAATCGGTTTAAATCCATTACCAGGAATCATTTTCTAAAACAAACTCTGTTAGATGTTGGGCCTCAGCATAAAAAATTATGCTATTAATATTGGAACAAAGAAATTCTAAACCTAAAGTTACTATTTTGTTATTGTCAATCATGCCAGGGACTGAGTTCAAAACTGTCATATTGCCTTGTTTGTTTATATTATAAATACAACAACTTTGCATTGGATACATCGAATAGCGTTTAATATGACATTATGACATTCTCCCACTGTGGGCTCTTGTAATTATATCTGCGACAATGTAAAATAATTAATTGAGCGTAAATTTTTATGTAACATGCAAACAATCATGTGTAAACATTTTACCTCTTTACGAGCCACTCCCAACAGTCAATACATTGCCGCACCACTTTTCACATATATTTCATGGCTATTAGCAAATAGTACACTTGTGAAATGATTAGTGCTTGATGCATCTTGTCACATGATGTGTTTGTAAATGGCCGCTATCTGCTACATCAGCAGACAACCATGCATCAGACATGGCAATAAATCAGCGGCACTCAAAAAGTTTACCAATAAAGCAGGAACATTATTTTTGTCATACATTCTGTAAGTTAGTTATGGGCAATCGTTTTAATATTACAATCGATCATCTGTTAAAATCGGTTGGTATCATTCAATCAATCATCGATTTTGATCAGTTGGTCCTAAGATATAGCTTGTGATAATTTACAAAGTAACCACTTAAATACTTGGACAACATTTAACATTTATAAACAAAGAAACACAATTACTAACAGACTTAATTATTGTATTAGACACATAATAGTTTTTACAAATGACAAAGGCCTAAATCAGAATCATTCATTACCTATCTTATTGTTATTTAAGTATTCCTGAGCTCGAAAAGTATCAAAATCATTAACGGAATGAAAGTTTCTAGTATTTAAAAACTGCTGCTGAAAATTGTTAAAAAATTAACATATAATACTCATTTTTTCAACGGAAAAAAAAACAAACAAAAAATGTTCGTAATCTTTTTCTTTATTGTTTGAATTTTTTTTTGGGTGATTTTTTGGTTAATTTTACAACCAAACATTGATGTAATTCTACATTTATATATTCAAACTAAAGTTGTTTTTTTTATGTTCAATATCCACTTCCCCAAATTTCAGTAGCTTAGATTTTAGACTTTTTCTAGACAAGATAGCATTTTTTATTAAGTTACTTCATTATTTAAACTAAAGTGATACTTTCTACAAAAATATCACTGGTAGTTAGAATTGAAATTTCTTTTCTTAAAGTATGTGTGCTGGGCCCAATTAGCTCAGTCGGTTATGCGTCTAACTATCAATACAGGGGTCGCGTGTTCAAATCTCCTTCTGGCAACAGTCTCCATGATGACTGACATATGAGTTGCATCTCATTATCATTCATCTCTCACCTTGGTTAATTTCTGGCATTTGTTAACTGCATTTTTTTAACATTAAGTTTTTCCAGAGACATATAAACAGAGATAGGCAACTGGAGGCAATTGTCTTAATTTCAGGTGGAACATTTGGCATTTTCTAAATCTTTTCCTGTATGATTGTGTGACCTTCATCACCCAATATAGTAAGCATCATTTTAATGAATTTCATTATAAGTTTATATCTGTCTATATCAGGCTGTCATCACTCCGCTTGTATCAGTTCCATCAACCATAGCAATATATCTCATAAACTACAACATTAAATCTTCCAGATTTAGATTCCTGACAAATGCCGAAATATCCATTTTCAATATTTGTCTTTATAAAGAGACTGTAAATACCAAATGTTGAAATGCAGATGGCTATGCTGATTTCAATTTGGCATTTTAAATATCAGTATAATGTGACTGAGCGTGGTATCATACCATGTGTCTGCATGATACTCCAGTATGGCAGCGCTTAGAATACTGTCTGAAAAAGACACTGTTGCAATATAACTGAAAAATGTTGAAAGTGACATTGAACACCAGACAGCAACATATTGCCGTTTTATTTGATGACATTCTATAATAGTCTATTTAATCCTTAATGTTTGTCAAACCATTGGAATACCATTTCAAATGCTGTCAATAATTACTTACCTGCTGACATTATCCTGTTTATGTTACTTGTCACTTTCTCACCTGGGGACCAGCTACCTGGTATTCAACAGCTGGGTTGTTGGTGCATGGTGTTTAACGTTGCTTTTAACTTTTTTTTCAGTCATATCATGATGGTGTCTATTTCAGATAGGATTCCAAGCGGTGCCACACTAGAGTATCATGCCACAAACACATGGTATGATACCCCACCCAGTCACATTATACTGACATCAGGCCGACCAGTCCTAGACCTATCCTCTAAATGCTTAGCACCAAGCGAGGATCAGCTTTTCAGTCTTTGGTATGACCTGACCAGGGATCGAGCCCACAGCTTTCTGCATACAATGCAGATGCTCTACCGCTAGACAACCTCTGCGTTTTTCCCAGTAGGGTAACTACCGCCTCCATGCAGTCATTTCTGATCATCAAGATATACACCACAACATGGTCTAGTGGTAGAGATTTTGGCTTTAATGAAATATTATATTTATTTCATTGATCAAGAATTAAATTGGTATGGCCACAAGTCGTGACGACATAAAACCCCTACTGCCATATAAAAGCCGCAAGATGGTTCTGGGGCAGGCTTTATATAATTCTATACATGATTCAAATCAGAGAACCCTTTTTCAGAGCAGTGACACCACTGCATTGTCTTTGTTATAATTTTGCATATAACTAGATTATTGTTAATACATTTAATTCGCAAAAAGGTATTTTCTAAAAAAGTGTGTGTTATAATTATGCAGTTTGAATAAAAAATTAAAACTCCAACTGCTTAAAAATTTCAAATTTTAAATTGAACACATACACATGGATATGTGTTTATAACTTGATACACTTTTCAGTAGCCAAATAATGATTTTTTTTAGAATACTGTACTATAATTGACAGGTAAAGAAAACAGCTGTTGTATTCAGCCACTCCTCCAAAACTCCCTGCCCTGGCAGAACATTTTGGGCCTTTAATGAGTAAGCATACCATTTTCAAGTAAAATTTAATCGATATAAAAAACTTAAACCAACAATTTTTTATCCTTATTTAATGACTAAAACCAGTGAAATTACCATTTATAATATCACTATTTTAAACAGTGAAATAATAATTATGGATAATTCACTGAGAAATCTCTATAATTCATCAAAAAGCATAAAAACACAGCAGTAATCAGAGTATATTACCATTTGCAATGACAACAGATTTAAGGCAATAATAAAACATATTTATTTATTCAAATTAATGACTACATAATGATATATAGATATGACATGTCATTATAATGTTGATTAATGCCTCATTACTATGGCCATAAATAAGATGGGTATTATCTCATTTCATTTTATTTATTAAAAGTATATTGATATATAGTGTAATACTATATCCTTATGGCAAAATGTTTGTTCATTCCAATTTTCTTGAACAAAGTTGTATATATATAATTTTTTATAGTTCTATGTGATTGAGGAATTATATATTATTACCATGTTTGATAAAAATGAAGGTCAGTGTTAGACCTATCTACTATATGGTTGTATTCTATTTCTATCAAACAGAAATCAGTAAGGCCATTCAGGGCTTGAAATTTCTTATAAAAGCCACTTATCCTCAATTTCTAAGACTTTTTAATTGTATGCTTAAAATCAGTGAAATGTAAAGGTCAGTTTCTTGAATCTTACTCGTCCTAACCAAATGTTGACTAGTCATGGCAAGCGGACGAGTGGAATTTTCCAGCACTGCCTTTATAAATTAATAGCTATATTATAATCCAAGTTTTCCTAACAAGGATGAGGGAATGAGGTTTTTATTTTTTTTTCTTATATTTTTTTAAAAATAAAATTGTTTTTGTTTTGTGTACTTTATGAAAATAAAAAAGGGTTGGGGTGGCATGAAAATTAGGGGACGGGCAGGGATGATTATCTAGCAATTAATTTATTATAGCCTAATAGATCTTGACCTATTTATCTACTTTATGGGTGTATTCTGTTTCGATGAAATGAAGATCAGTAATAGACCTTGACCTTTTTATCTACATTATGAAAGACCTTGACCTAAATTATTTCATATATACATCAAAATCTAACAATTGCTTTATCCTATAAAGGGACCAACAGCATGAATTCAGAACTTCAGGTCAATTCAGTGACATGATATTCATCCCCATGACATATAAGGCATGTCAATCTTCTAATGTGCAAATCTACCTGTTTGAGATTATTTCATAAAATTTAAATTATATTTCTATTTCATGTTTCACGGTAATTTGATCAAAATTCACATCTTTATCACTGTTAATTGTTGTCTATTTTGTTGAATAAAATTTCAGAAACAATACATTCTCAGTTAATAATTTCCTACATTAACATCCAGTTGTTGTTTTTCTTGACATTGTAGAAGCAATCATCTTTTATTTCATCATCTGGATTAATTTTGGTAACAAATCAGTTAGATGTGCCAATAGCCCAGTTATGAGCACATTCTCTTCTCATTAATGTTACCTAGGTTTGAATCCCTAGTTCAACATTGTAAGTAGAGTCAAACCTATATAAGTGATCACCTCTATTAAGCAGCCACTTGTCTTAAGCAGCCACATTCACTATTTCCCATTTCTATGTTTTCAGAGCAAATTTACCTGTCTTAAGCAACAACCTGTCTTTAAAAGGTCACTTTTGCTTATTCCTTTGACTGGCTGCTTAAGACAGGTTTGACTGTATTTGAACAAGTGGGTGTCCCCCAAGATTCGCCAGCGTCAACCTAAATCATTAGATTATGATAACAGCTTACCCACACCAATAACTCACAATCGATATAAAAAAGATCATATCTAATATTAGCCATTCTAGCACATTTTATCAGACTGAGATATTTCTTTTTCATCAACTTTTTTGAATGGAGTTTAATGCCATTTTCAACACATTTCAGGTTATATATGGTATGGCATATCCTGTTTGATAAGTGAAGGGAGCCCACAGAATGAATCTGAGTAGAACCACCTTCCTTCCATCTTCCCAAAAGTAACTGACAAACTTTCTTACATAAACGTTTTTGGACCGAGTGGGATTCAAACCTACAACCTTAGCCGTGATCTATGTCATCAAGAAATATAAATTTCAAATGCTCATGAAATTCACATGCCAGGACATTAAATGTCATATTATACTTAGAGGAAGCTTAAAGGGATTATATTGGCAAGTAACACAAACACGCTGTTAATCCAGACTTTTCCTGTATGCGGTGTGCACAAAATAATGCTTATGTATTGACGTATAACCATTATTTACTTGAAAGTTATCAAATTAACAGTATTTGAATATTGGCCAAAACTTTAATACGTCCTGCAATAAAGTATTGTGCAATGTTTACATTGAACTCTGTAAACTTCCCGAACAAAGCTTCGAAAACAAGATCAGGAACGAGTCTTCACCATGTTATCCGATGATTGTTCGGAAACCCGAAAGTGGTTCATTGAAAATGGGGAATGTAAAACAAAAACAAGAACGTGGCTTCAGAAACCGGATGTTTGTAATAAAGAGGTTAGACACTTTAGACGCTTAGAAGTTATAAGTGTATCTTCATGCTTGGCATGAATTTAGGACAGGGAATTGACGGTAATATGCCACTATAATCCCTTTAATCATTTGTTTAGAAAGAAGATAAAAATAGTATGAAAATGAAATAATAAGATTCCAACTCTCAGTCAGTTCACTGTTTTACTAGGAACCTCGGCAGGATCTGGATCCTGGTAAAATTACAATGAAACTGTAACAGTATGAGAAAAAAATGCAGTCAGTCCAAGACTTAAGGCTGGAACCTTTCGCTGATAGGGAAAATGCTCTACTGACAGAGCCAGCCATACTGCTGACATATATTTCTCTCCTCACAGGTTGTGTACACAGTGTGACATATTCCCCAACAACATCCGGAATTCGCACCCGAAATCAGAGAATCATGTGAATGTTTTTCAAAATATATATAAGTCACAATGCCCCATTCAGTCAGCCAGGGACTCGAACCAGGGACCTTTGTGCTGACGGGGATTTCTCTACTGACAGAGCTAGCCGTATTGCTGACATATATATCTGTGACACATTCCGCCATAATACCTGGAATTTGTCCAAAATTTCCATAGAGACCAGAGAATAATGTGAATGTTTCTCAGAATATATAAAAGTCACAGTCCCCCATTGGGCACCAATGTAGCTGGACAAGAAAAATATGCAGTCAGTTAGAGACTCAAATCTCGGACCTTTCACTGACAGGGAAGAATGCTTCTAGCCGGACTGCTGACATTTTCTCCTTACAGGTTAGGTACACACTGTGACAAAATCATCAGTTGTAATATCCTCATTTCAACACAGATTGTTAATTTCTCAAATATTAATTAATTCTATGGAAAAACCAAACAAAACAAAATACAAAGAATAAAAAGACTCTACTTTAAATGAGAATGTTGAAATTCCAGACTATTGACACTATTTAGAATGTTCACACATTGACTGGATGGACGACTGCAATCAGTCGAGTGATCAGGACGTGATTCACGCTCCACAAGAAAACACAATAGTATTCATTTCATAACAGCTTGATGAAACCCCATTGTAACTCTTGATAGAGCCTGATTAATATAAAGAAATGGCTTCCATCTCATGCCAGTTATGTAATGGATGGAATATTGAGAACAAAGCTACAGTATTCTCCCATATAAATGCCCCCCACCAACCCAACCTACCAATTTTGGTCTGAAAAATATTTTTAAAAATTGAAGTGTTATGAGAAACCTAATGGTAATGTGTATATGCTTGGAAAACACAATATTTCCTTTTTTTAATATTTTGGGTACCTAAATAAACATACTTTTTTTGAAATATGCATTTACCAAACAATACAAAGCAATACACTGATACAACACAATACAAATGACTTTCTAAAGATGGAAGATAAACACTTACATGGATACCAACTTCCTTTGAATTGAAGCTGGCATGAGACCACTTATCAGCATGGTATTTTCTCTGAAACTTTGTGAGAGAGCCGGCCCCACGTATTGACACGTCATTTGTGTGAAAGTAGGCATCAATCACCAATTTCCCATCATACACTAGGCACGCATCGTTGATAGCTGCGGATGTGAAAAATATGACTATGAAGCATTATAAGATTATTTTTGCCATAACTGAGGCTCTCCCAGGGTTTGGGTCCCTGTTCCCTGCATCTCTTAAAGTAATGGCAATTGTTGCCATAGTTCTCCAAAAGTATTTTACCCAGATTTCTAAAATTAGGCCTTTGATCCCTGGATCCCTGAAAGTAATGATTAATGTTCCCTTGATCCCTAAAATGATTGGCCATGTTTCTCAGATCTCCAAAACCCCTGGGACAGCCTCATAACTAAGGAGCAACTCATGGTTTAAATGAAGTTTGGTTTTTACAAATCAGCAGGATTGGGCATACAGTCGTATGCATTGACCAGTCAATTCATCTTTTAAATTGTTTCTTTACATGAAATGTAAACTTACATGCAAAAACATTAAACAAAAGTATCTGCAACTATATTCCACGATTATTCTTCTACAAGTATTTACACAGAAGAATATACCTTCAGAGATGTAATGTAGATCATGAGCCGGCTATGGTCAGGTCATGAGCAGACCATAATTAAACCATAAGCAGGTCACTAATGAGGCCATGAGCAGGCCACAATCAGACCATGAGAAGATCATAAGCAGGCTATGGGCAGACCACAATCAAACCATAAGCAGACGACCACTAAGAAGACAATGAGCAGACCACAATCAGACCATGAGCAGACCATGAGCAGGCCATCAGCCACCATGACCTGTTCATGATCAGGTCATGGCCAAATCAGACCATAAGCAGGCTATGAGCAGGCCATGAGCAGACCGTTGGCAAGCCATGGGCAGACCACATTCAAACCATAAGCAGTAAGGTACTAATGAGACAATGAAACCATGAGCAGGCCATGAGAAATCGGTGATCAGTACATGAGCAGGTCATAGGCAGACCACATTCAAACCATGAGCAGGCCACTAATGAGGCCATGAGCAGGCCATAATCAGATCATGAGCCATGAATAAACAGATCATGAACAGATCATCAGCAGGCCTTCGTTGTTTGTAAACAATAAAATGTTTCATTGATATCTGATCAGAGAACTAAGACATTATGTAAAAGTATATATTTTAACTTTCTTTTTGGCCCTCAATAGATATCCCTTGTTGCATGTACTTTTGAAAAAAAAAATTCAATTTTACCTTTAAAAGCTTCAAAATCCACACTTTTTCTGTAGTAGGAGAAGAAAGCCTGAAATACAACAAACATACATTAAAGGGAATATATCAGGATTTTTTTTCAAAATTTGAAAATTGGCTAAAACCAATTATTTTCCAATATATCATGGTAATGTGTATTTACTGACCCCATGTTACCAAAAGGATATCTATTTAAACATGCCAAAATAATATATTGAAAAAAGATTTCACACCTAGGTTAGACTATATAGATTTGCAGCTTAAAATATATTTTAGCTTTATAAAATACCGTGATGATATTTTGTGACATTAAATGAGTCGCGTTATTTCATTTGATTTCAATTTGATCCATTATGCAGGTTTACATGTAGTAAAATTGTTTCATCTTAGATAGAGTCCGAATGATGATGTGAAAGTCGTCAAGCAGATTTAAGTGCTGTCTATTTTTAGAATAGGAATTTTATTTCAAATTTACCAATTTAAATATCAATTTTGTCACATTTTGGTGGATTTGACATACTAAACCATTGAAATTTTATTAATAAATATGATAATGAGCTGCTTTTTATCCATTTAAAAAACAAATTTATTTTAAAGACATTTATAGCATTTTCCCCTGATTCACTCCCTTTAATAAAACTGGAGGCCATATATAACCCGTAATGTGTTGAAAATGCTGTTTAAGTAACATTCAACATGCATCACAGGGTTGCTGTGCATCATGGGGTTGCTGTACTTGTTAATGGGGGAAATGCATTATTGTATTTTCAGATCAATCAAATAAATATGATTGGAAAACTGAACAATAACAAAGGCGCTTACTATATTTTTAAAAATCTTTTTAAATAATCACCAGTATGAAATCAATGCGAATTAATCTAGTGATTATTTTTTTATAATACGCAACTCCTGACTGCATTGTCATGCATTACAAAATGAAGCATGATATTAAGTTATACACTATTTATAACATTCCTATTGACAACTGGCAGCTCAAATTGAATCGGCAATAGTTCAATATATACAGAATAATACCATGTAGAGTTTTAAGTAGTTCCATCCGGGTCAAAATGTATAATAATGATGTCATGTGCCTGATATAATTGCATTGACATGATAAACCTATGTTTATCAGGCAGGCAGTTTATCAACAGAAATTAATGCATTGACTTGATAAAATAACTCAAATGACTGGGTTAAATATGAACTTAAAACTTGTTTCAGTACCATGCAACGCTTTCAATATTTAATTTTGTGTTGTTTTGACAAAATGATTTAAATTCATAATGTCAGAGGAGGGCATGATTTTGTAGTAGAGCAGCAAGCCCCATGGGTTCAATCACTGACCAGAGTCATGTGTTGTGTTCCTTGAGCATGACTCTTTATTCATATATGTTTAGTACTCGAATGACCCAGAAAAAACATATGTATATAAAGTATGATTTTTAAGAGCTTGTTTTACAGTCAATGTAAAATAAATCAGTTGAAATGATTTATTTAATTATTTTGTAAAATGTATTGATACTAAATAATGATAATATTACTTATAACAAAATGGATATTCATATCAAGGTTTCACATTGATCATTTGCAGCAAGTTTTGTTAAAGCATGGTCACTGTATGATATGATTTATGCTTTTTTATCGCTATAATTATACATAAAGTATAAAACTTACACTGCAATCCAGACTAATTGGCTGGTCCCCTGTGGTGAAACTGACAGATTTGACCTCGGTACAATCCCCAGCACTACCGTTCCACTGTGCCAGGAGAGCATTAGTGTAGATCTGTATACCACTTGCCTGGAACTCCCGCATCATAGCTTCCTCTACTATTGGCTGGTTAAAACATGTGGTCTAAAACACAAATACAATTGTTATTGTCCAGCTTTTCTGTGATTATTAAATAAGAATACATCAAAACTTTACTCTGAAAGAAACGAGCAGCTAAGTGGGTCATGGGCTTGAGATCATTCACCTCTACTGGTGAGGTCGTAGATTCAAGCCCTGCTCAGTCAAAAAGTTCAGGTGAGTAAGATTTCTTGTTATGTGTAATATTAAGGTAGCTCAGAATTATAATTTGTATAAAAGAACCTGGGGTTGTATTCACCAACCATTCTTAAGAATATAACTTGAACTCAAGATAAATTTTGAAAAACACACTCAGAGATCAGTTTTTGAGACCAAAATTTGCAAGCATGTAGAAAACTAGCTGTCTAAGGTTGAAATTTGGATTTTCAAGCTTGTTTCTAAGAATATTCCCAAGAATTGTTGGTGAATACAACCCCTGATAGCTTTCACTTCCAATAGAACTGTATGCAATATATAATGTGGAATTTCTTTTAAAAAAACATAAAATACCAAACAAATCAATCAATCAGTAAGTCAATTAATCAATCAATCAATTGATCCTTATTATGCAGTAAGAAGATCCCTTGACAATCATACATGAACTTGTTAACTTTTCAATGTGACTGTACAGAATGCTGTCAATACTTCTATTGTTGGGCGTGTGGTGTAGTGGTACAGCAACCAGATCCTGGTTCGGAGGCACATTCTGGATTCTGCCACCCATCACTACCATATGCAGTGTCATATATGTAGTGTCTTTGAGAAAGACACTTCATTCACGTATTCTGGTTGTACCAGGTTTAATTTGTAAAAACTTTTTTCACAATCAATGTAAAATAAATATTTCTAAACTTTCTAATACTATGTCACATACAAGGTAAAACTAACCTCATACTGTGGTGGGGGTTGTACCATGGAGATCTTGTCCGCTGCCAGACCCATTGACATCAGTGTCTGGATACATGTGTAGGTATCTAGGGTGGACCCATATACAACCACCTTCTCTGTAGATAGAATGAAAGACATGAGGAATAACCAATAGGAATGTCGTAAAACTAAAATCGTAATATGGGAGCATTATAAAAAAAGTTTAATCAATTTATAGTAGATACTTTATATCAAATATCTCTGAAAAAACTACATTTATCGTTCTTTTTTCAGGTATCATCAAGACATAAAAAATACATTTGTAACTCGTTATCTTGATATTGCTTGAGTCAATATTCTGGTAGTGTTTTTTGCCATTTCCAACTTTTCCATTTCATTGCATAAATTATGTTAATATATTCCTTTTTACTCAATATTGTTTGTGCAATATTTCAGATATCTTGATCCCTGTTTTAGTTCCCGAATGATCGTTTCACACCTTAAATTGAATGTTTGTCTTGATATAAAATAATTGTTGACATAAATGTAATATCGTGTGTTTTTTTCATGTTGTGCAAAACTCTATGCATGCTATTTTTCAGTTTGTTTTCAAATGACACTTATTACCAGTTGCAGTAAAGGTGTCAGCGTTTTTTAATGACCGACAGATTGTTGCAAACATCATGTCATCGAATTGGGTGATTGCTTGTAAATTGTATTAATATCATTTGATTCAACCAATCAGCCTCAACTTATTTCTCACACTGCCAAGCAGTTCAAAGAAGGACCTGGATCAGAGCATTTATCATGACAGTGTCATTCTACTACTCAGACCATAGTATGAAAAGGAAAGTACAAATGACATATGACAGATTACAACTATCAGGTGATGAAAATAAATATTGATCTTGAGACAAAATCTATGTCGATATTCTGATATCTCAATGTTTTTTGGCATTCCCTCCAATGTTGAGATAACGAGTTTTGACTGTATGTTTTTTCAATTTGATTTGAATGTAGACAAAAATGGCTGACATTGTTTTCACAGAAGATAACATCATTCATTGACATCATTTATATGTTCTGACAAGTCAGAAAATAACTTTATATATCAGTCTTCTTGGATAGAACCAGTACAAAGCATAAGTAAGTGGATCAAATTTCTTCATCAAGAAGACCACACACATGACTGTGACTGGACCTTGCATACATTAGTTTAAACTAATTCATTTTAGCTCAATTGAAAAGAAAGCTCAGAGTTTATGTGAACCGTTCTCAAGTTCATTTCTTAGGTAGAACCAATTCTGAGTGCTCTTTTCTTTTCTAAGGTCATGCTGGGAATTGAACCCACAACTTCTGGCATGAGAGCTCTATGATATCCATTATACTTCAACCCAGCTCCTGCACCCATAAGCCTCCAGTCCTAATGGTCCAATGCTCTAGCACTAGATTGCATGCTTCATGGTCTCATCACTCATTCCTGCTCTCCATAAAGTTATGCTGTCTATTTTACATACAATATCAGGGTTCTCCACAGGAAGGAATCCAAGCGCTGGGGTAACAGTGCGTAAACACCTTCAACACTTTTTATAGCGCTGCGTAAGGCACTCATTGAAATGTATATCACTAGTAAATCTTGTGTTAATCGGTTAAAGTCATCATATTCAGTATGTTTCATTTTAGGCAGTAAAATGAGAAAAAGCTATGCAAAGAAAAATAATAATTTAGAGGAAAGCAAACTTTTGCAAAATTTTGTTAGAGAATTCAAGCACTTGGGGAATACCATTTCTGGTAGCCAAGCGCTGGGGTTCCCTGTGCTTAAATGGCCTGTGGAGTAGCCTGAATTATGTAGAATAGGTAAAACACACTTGTATAAACAAACACTGGTATAAACCTACTCTGAGACTTTATCAGGTTATTCTCAATCCAGTACAGACAGACAGCTGCATCATACGCATCATTCACTGTAAACACGTTCTTCGGTTTAACCCCTGTGAACCGTCTGTCTGGCCCGTATGGCAAATTCGCGTTTGTGGCTCCCGCTTCAACATCTGCTGTAGTGGGAACTGGAACCTGGTACTGTTGCCCTGTGCACAAGATCAGATGGTCGTAAGGCACCACAGAGTCATTGCTCACTTTAACAACTTTCTTTTTTCTGTCAATGGCGTGCATTTTTCCATACACAACATTCACCCAGGCATTAAGGGCGACCTTGGCGTACTCCGTGTGACTATAACAGTGACTGGTGGCTGACATAAGTTCACGTTGTTCGTCCATTGACATCTCTCCTTGCAGGCCATGTGGGGAAATCAATGTCAGATTGTTGAATTGAAGATGTGGACTGAAAAATGAGAAATTTCAATTTATTGATTATCAGATGAAATATTCAGTTAACGGTTTAAAACATTTCAAAGTTTCATTTTTTTTTCAGTTTTCATTTCCAAAATCACATTTTTTTGTTAAAAGAAGGAAAGAATATTCTGAGAAAATTCCATCAATAGAGTAGGATATTAGAACAAACAAGATATGTTTATAGGATGCACATGCCCCAGCTCTTTGTGCACTTTAAAACCACACAAGTCAAAGTCATGTTGCTGAAATTTCTCTTAGTATGACTGACATTACAATGACCTTGACCTTAAAATAAAAGACCAGAAAAGAAATCCAAACAGAATCCTTTTATTGCAAGACATCTTACAAAATTTAGAAAATGAAACCTTGACCAGAGTGACCTATAAAGCAATCTAAAACTTCAAAATGTTATTATGAGTCTACTCAATATATTATAGAAAACAAAAGTGGAAACCATTTTTTTTTTTTAATGCTGGTAACAGTAACTTTGACCTTGGCAAGAATGACCTGAAATGCAATCTCAAACATCTTTTTGCTATTAGTGTTTAATCTCATTTGACAACCAATGGAATAACTTCAATTTTCAAATTTTTTTCGCTCTTATTTGTAAAAACAGCATACAAAATAATTTAATCATTAAGTTCATTCTTAATTATTAAGAAGTTCGTCATCACTGTGCATGTGTAAATGACATTGCACAGACTCCACGCTTGATTCAATTCTGAAAGAGTCGTGTACAAATTACAAAACCGCTTGATCTATGCTTAGAAACAGCCTTAGCAAACATCAATTTCAAACGTCAATCATCTCAGCTTTCATTGTAGCTCCGCCCAGAGTCAGTCAAATGATGTCAAACTGGTATTCAAATGACATTTAACACTAAGCTTGTTAGAGTTCAATGAGTAAAAATTTAATAATTAAGGGTTTCTTAACTGTTAAACTTTTTACTTTATAAACACTAACTTTTACTTAGGAGTCTACTCAACAAACAGATATTATAGGGAACAATAATGGAAAAAACATTTATTTAATCTTTGGTACTGGTAATGTTCAGTAACCTTGACCTTGACAATAGTGACCTGTCAAGCAATCCAAGCTTCAATGTGTTATTATGAATCTAATTAATATAATATAAGGAACAAAAGTGGAAAATATTTTTTATACCGGTTACATTGACCTAGACAATAGTGACTTGTTTTAGGAGAGAGAAAATGGACAAACAGGCAAATGGGCACATAAATTTCCCAAATTTACATTAGATTTGGTGATAATTAGTTTGAACTATTCTTAGAAATTTTATAATATATAAATAAAACACTACTGCTTTTATTAAATTTTATATAATGATGTGAGATGATAATAATTATATTTCAAGTTATAACAATGCTATATATGTAAGGTATCCAGTCTTATTGGATTAAAATGACCTTAGAATGGAAAAAGTGGCAACTGGTAAACATTCTTCTGCAAGTAACCAACAATTTACAGGTATAATTTCTCAAATAAAGCATTTGAATTTGATACAGCTCAACCCATCATCTCAGAGGCACGATATAAGTGACCTTGCTTCAGAGGCAAGCAATAGGTAACCTTGACCTTAGAAGCAAAAGATAATTGACTTTGACCTCAGAGGCAAGAGACACTTTGATTTCAGAGGCAAGAGATAAGTGACCCAGAGACAGAGTCTTAGACTACTCAGCCTCAGAGGGAGGAATTTTAAGAACACAAGTAGTTGCTGAAGACAGGTGGTTGTTTAATGCAGATTGCCCCAACACATGGAGTATTCCTTGTATTTTAATTGTATGATTGTGATCACTGTAAGATGAAATCAGTCCCATTCCATAATTCACTCCATTGGTACAAAAAGGTACCAAGTGCCTTCTTATTTCATATACACTTGGTACCTTATTGCTCTAATGGTCCAAATTAAACACTGAAAGAAAATAGCTATGTCTACTGGATATGTCAAAACTTAATATACACAATTTCCCACCATAAAAAAAATGTATACAAAATGCGAGAAATGTTAGGCAGTGTTATAATGAAGTCTGAAAACAAGAACCATTAAAGCTGATAGTTAATTGTTCCATATATATCTACATTTACCATCCAAACAAATTGCTTCATATTGAATATCAATTAAACAAATGATTACAAAAATGGATGAAGAAATTATTTCAACAGGAAAACAGACATCAACCTTCTCCACTAATTGAAATATTCTGTATAAGCAGAAAATGAAGAGGTTTATTGCTATCGAGAGCCAAGTAATTCTTATTTTATTTCAATTCCATTTCCTCTGTACAGTCTCAGCTACTAGTCTTATATAGACAAGCTGCAAGAAAACTAATTAATTTATTTATTTTATGTCATTGAGAATATAACCAGTATATCACAAATGTAATCATCGCCACACTAACTTTTATGACTACATTTGATTTTGCAAATTAGCAAAGTCTGCAATTAAATCCATGTCTATCATTTTCATTTATCAATAAAGCAAATGAGGTTTAACCAGTTGCTGATCAACACAAGAGGGAATGTAAATGGTGTACAAATTCCTCCCCGCATCTTTCAAATCACCATAAAATATTACCACAACATAAAGTCATTAATCAATTCACTCCTATAACTCTTATTAGCAATCCTTAAACTGCCCCTGTTAACCATAACACATATGTGTTAAAGAGATAAAGAATAGCAACCCATGATACTATGTTTAAACGTAATTTGTTTGAAAATTTAGCATCATTTTTTATGCAATAGGGGGGCTAATAGATAATCAATTTACCAAACCACTCTTTCATGGGATCCTTGAAGGTTAACCAGTACCCAAAAACATCCATCTCTGCAGGTAACTTTCCTCTTGAATCAGAGATGAGAGATAAATGATACCAAGATGCAATGTCATATATCAATCCTCACAGAGACTGTGGCCGGGCAGGGACTTGAACTCAAGATCCTTGGATTGATAGTCTAACGCATTTCCAACAGAGCTTACCAGGCCAAGTTCTGTTTAAAGGTAGATAAAAGATAAATTCATCAACCACTAGAGCTTAGTTTCTGCTAATTTACTGACTTACCAATAAGCAAGTGCCTCAAGGAATCCAATGCCTACATCAGATGCTCCCACCACTACAATCCTGGCATTTATTGTTACCTGAAATACAGGGAGACAACTCATGTTGAAAACTGTTAAGGATGTTTTAAGTGTCACATTACATAAAGGGAGACAACTCATAATCAACAAACCAACAATGGTGTTTTAAGTGTCACATTACATTTATGTAACAGTACATACAGTGAGGCAACTCATGGTGAAACTATCAATACTGTTTAAAGTTTACAATTACATACAAGGAGAAAACTCATTGTGAAACTATCAATGCTGGGTTAAGTGTCACATTAAATACAGGGAGGCAACTCATGATGAAACTATCAATGCTGTTTTATGTGTCAAATAACCTATAGGGAGGCAACTCATGAATGCTGTGTTAAGTGTCACATTACATACAAGGAGACAACTCATGATGAAACTATCAATGCTGTGTTAAGTGTCTCATTACATACAGGGAGACAACTCATGATGAAACTATCAATACTGTGTTAAGTGTCTCATTACATACAGGGAGGCAACTCATGATGAAACTATCAATACTGTGTTAAGTGTCACATTACATACAGGGAGGCAACTCATGATGAAACTATCAATGTTGTGCCAAGTGTCACATAACATACAGGGAGACAACTCATGATGAAACTACCAATGCTGTGTTAAGTGCCACATTACATACAGGGAGACAACAATGTTGTTTTAGTTTGAGGTCAAATACTTGGCAACATCTCATGACAAAACTGCATATAGACCCATTCACCGGAAAACAATCTGTGATGTGTAACTGATACATAAGCTTTTTCGTTTCCATGAAGAGTAATTGATTAATAAGTACCTTTGGCTCGAGGGTGAGTTTTCTGTTGATATGGTTTAGTGCATATGGTTCCCTCTCTGCAAGAACACGGTCTGAGGGAGCATTGATTCCTAGATTTTCTTTAGGATATATAATCTGACGTCTATGGCGAACGGGAACCATTTCACGTAAACAGCTGACCAGTGAGTAATTCTCAACCACCTGTTTAAGTAGAAAAAATTAGTCATTTTCAATTCTATTATTATCTTCCACTTGATATGCACCATTCAAAGCTTTGTGTGTATGCAATAAAAACATTTTTCCTCCTACAAATACATGAGCTACTACCTTAGGCCATAATAAATTAATTACTTGATTATGTTCCCCACCTGCCCCCTAACTTCCATGCTGGCCGACCCTTTTATTTTTATTTTATACATTTCCAAAAAAAAAAAAAAAGAAAGAAAACATTTGAAAAATAAAAAATAAAATTTTCACTCCTTCCCCCTTTTCATAAAATATTAATTTATAATGACCTTAATGGCATCTCAATGACAAAATGTTTTACTTTAATAATGTTTTTCAGACAGAAAAAAGTGTATTTCTGTAATATGTCATTTAGCCTTTAAACACAACTCATACAAAGCAATACATGCAGCTTTCAAAAGTTAATATGATTTATTTGTGTACAACTGCATTACTCTGTTACAACTACAGGTTTGTGTATCAAATTTGGAACCTTTTACTTTTTTGTATCAGGCACCTTGAGTATTTATGAACAACATGCAAATAATGTTTAAGATTGTTCATGGCATATGCTAAACAATAAAGCAAAATGATAAAATCTAACAAGTACTAAACTTACTACAAGGTTGCTTCATGGGTGGAACCAGTACTGAGTGTTGTTTTTGAGAGGTGAGCAGGTCATGCTAGGCATCGCACTGACAACTAATGTGAGCATGAAGCCATCAGGTTATCACAGAATATGAAGCCATCAGGCTATTACAGAATATGAAGCCATCAGACTATTACAAAATATGAAGCCTTCAGGCTATCACAGAATATGAAGACATCAGGCTATCACAGAATATGAAACCATCAGGCTATTACAGAATATGAAACCATCAGACTATCACAGAATATGAAGACATCAGGCTCTCAGACTATCACAGAATATGAAGACATCAGGCTATCAAAGAATATAGGACATCAGGTTATCACAGAATATGAAGTCTTAAAACTATTACAGAATATAAAGTCTCAGGCTATTACAGAATGTGAAGCCATTAGGCTATCACAGAATATGAAGACATCAGGCTTTCACAGTAAATGAAGAAATATGGCTATCACAGAATATGAAGCCATCAGTCTATCATATAATATGAAGCCATCAGTATATCCCAAAATTTGAAGCCATCAGACTATCACAGAATATGAAGACATCAGGCTTTCACAGAATATGAAGCCATTAGATTATTACAGAATATAAAGTCTCAGGCTATTACAGAATTAGAAGCTATCACAGAATATGAAAACATCAAGCTATCACAGTAAATGAAGAAATCTGGCTATCACAGAATTTGAAGCAATCAGGCTATCATAGAATATGAAGCTATCATTCTTTCAAAGAATATGAAGTCATCAGGCTATCACAGAATATGGATAGTTGCTTATAATTATTATTCTGTATGATATAAATGTAAGAAAAACAAAGAAACTGTGTCACATTACCTCTTTGTCTGTATATGGTGGGTACAAGGGGTAGTATAAACAGGTTTTATGTCCAAGTCGGAGAACCTCCTGAAATACAATTATGATCGATTACTGTAACATATTGTTTTCTTTCTAATAATATTTTTTAACCAAATCCCTCATACTACTAAATAATTGAATTGAAAATAAGATCCAATGCTAGGAAATTATAAAACGTACAAGTGTCACAATGTAATATTAGGTGTCACATTCAATCACAGTATACCATTAAGTGTCACATTCACTCAGAGCCAATCCAATCACAGTATACCATTAAATGTCACATTCTCTCAGAGTTCATCTAATCACAGTATACATTTAAGTGTCACATTCACTCGGAGTTCATCTTATCACAGTATAACATTAGGTGCCATTCACTCAGAGTTCATCCAAACATAGTATACCATTAAGTGTCACATTCACTCAGAGTTAATCCAATCACAGTATACCATTAGGTGTCATTCACTCAGAGTTCATCCAAACATAGTATACCATTAAGTGTCACATTCACTCAGAAGTCATTCAAACACAGTATACTATTAAGTGTCACATTCACTTAGAAGTCATCCAATCACATTATACCATTAAGTGTCACATTCATTCAGAGTTAATCCAATCACAGTATACCATTAGGTGTCATTCACTCAGAGTTCATCCAAACACAGTATGCCATTAAGTGTCACATTCATTCAGAAGTCATTCAAACACAGTATACTATTAAGTGTCACATTCATTTAGAAGTCATCCAATCACATTATACCATTCTGTTAATGCAATCACAGTATACCATTAGGTGTATGTCACATTCCATCACATTAGGTGTCAAATCTTATCACAGAATTCTATTTAGAATCACAATCAATCACAGCATTTAATGTAGTGTCATATTTAATAACAGCATACTATTTAGATATTAAATTCAATAGCAGCAGATCACAGTAATGAGTCACAAGCAACAACTATTGGTACATGTATGTACTTTTATGTGACATATGTAACCACAGTTCACCTTTAAATATCACAATTCATCGCAACTTACCTTTAAGAAATGTTTGGAAAGATGTGAGAACATTGGATTGAGGGCATAATGGTGGAGACGACCATGTTCTGACCTCTTGTGATGATTAAAGTAGATGAAGTCCTCAATATTATAGTGAGATCGAATATACTCTATATCCTGAAAAAACAAATGGATACATACTTGATATTATGGCGAGACCAAATATATTTTATATTCTGAACAAAAAACAGACTTAGAATCATAGTGAGATTAGATATACTCTAAAAGATATAGACACATAATACATTCTACCTTATTATATTATAGGTTACTGAACGTGTATGGATAAAAATTAGTTGGCACGAGTTGTAATGGCGGAGGAATACGAGCTTGTGAGTATTCTTCCACCAAAACAACGAGTCCCAACTAACATTTATCCATACACGTTTAGTAACCATTTTATTGTAAACTTTCATATTGTTAAGGCCAGTTAAACTCATTAAATGCTATTTTTTCTATAAATTATTCATATAACTAATAATTTGATTACACACTATCTAACGCTATCATAGAAAACTGACGTCGCGGGAAATAGTATAACGTCATTTTGCAATTTAACTTTGCGTTGACGTCACATCCGGCATAGAAATAACTTTCATAACTCTCATTTGTGTCAGAATTATTCTAATCAATCAGATGTAGTGTCTAATTGTAATTTATTCTTAATGAAGACCCATTGGGCTGAAATATGATAATTATGTAATCAAATTTTTATTTATATTGCATGTTTTTTGATAAGATGACGAAAGTAGTTCCTACTTCCGTTGCACATGCTAAAGTTCCCGTGCAATATCAATGCATGCAATACAATAAAATATTGCATGCTCATCCTCTATAGAAAACTATAGGGACAATATGAAAGTATACAATAATGTGTTGATATGGCTTTCAATAAATTTTCAAATATGTCAATGGATTGTGTTTTTAGAAAGGGCTTCATTATACATAGAAAATACGATTAAAAATTTACTGACTAACAATAAAATATGAAAATGCTTATACAGAATAATGCTTACTATTTAGTAGTTTGATGTTGTATGCTGTTTAGAGTTGCTTTCAACAATTTTTCAGTTACATGTATATTGCAATGGTGTTTACTTGAGACAGTATTCTAAGCAGCTCTGCCAATCTGGAGTATCATGCAGCAGACACATGGTATGATATCTCACCCTGTCATATTATACTGACAGTGGACAGACCAGAACTAGAACTATCCTCTAAATGTTGAGCATCAAGCGAGGAAGCTTCTAGTACTGTCTTTTCAAGTTCTTGGTATGACCTGACTGGGGATTGTACTGACGACCTTCCACATGCAAGGCAGATGCTCTACCTCTAGACCCGGCTGGTGATTGTACCGACGACCTTCCACATGCAAGGAAGACGCTCTACCTCCAGACCCAGCTGGTGATTGTACCAACGACCTTCCACATGCAAGGCAGATGTTCTACCTCCAGACCCGGCTGGGGATTGTATAAACGACCTTCCACATGCAAGGCAGATGCTCTACCTCTAGGCCCTGGCTGGTGATTGTACCAATGACCTTCCACATGCAAAGCAGATGTTCTACCTCTAGACCCGGCTGGGGATTGTACCAACGACATTCCACATGCAAGGCAGATGCTCTACCACCAGACCACTGCTATGGTACTTGGTAGTTTGGCGAAAAAATGATATCACACTGAATCATTTCAGTTTCAAAAGTTTGTTCTATAATAAATTATAAACAAATAAATAAATAGAGCAGTGTTGTGTTGAAATATTAATTCATTTTAGACAAGCAACTTTACTTATATTGGAATGTCTAGTTTATTACTTACCTCTTCAACTCTGACAATAGCCACGCCCACTATCTGTGACTGAGTCTCTGCCACAAAGGCCTGGATCTCTGAACCTTCCTGCAAACCAAACCAAAGAAACAAATAAAAATAAATGACAGAATATATATATCCTACACAATGCATAAAGAAAACAGAGCAGCGAAAAGAACACTATACATAAAAAACTTATGCTGTAAACAACAAATAAATGATGGCATGGCTTTTTAAACACATACCTGTCAATAGTTAATACAGGTATTAAGCAGTATCTATAAGGATAAATTAACTGACCAAAGAAAATATTTTTTTTGTATTTATTACACCATTTCTTCCAGCAATAACTGAATTGTGTTATAATGTGAATATAATATAATTGACTAAAAACATCAAGAATAGTTAAAGAATAGTTTTCTTTTAAAATGAAAAAGAGTCGTAACTGAACTATGAGGACTTTTTAATTATCAGAATTGTTGAGTTACCAAGACAAATATCAGAGTTGTTGAATTATCAGGGTTGTTGAATTATCAGGGTTGTTGAATTACAAGGGCTGCTGAATTATCAGGATTGTTAAATTACAAGGGCTGCTGAATTATCAGGATTGTTGAATTATAAGGGATGTTGAATTATCAGGATTGTTAAATTACATGGGCTGCTGAATTATCAGGATTGTTGAATTATAAGGGATGTTGAATTATCAGGATTGTTAAATTACATGGGCTGCTGAATTATCAGGAATGTTGAATTATCAGTGTTGTTGAATTATCAGGGTTAATTTGATGAATTACCATAGAAAATGTCAGGGTTGTTGAATTATCAGGGTTGTTGAATTACAAGGGCTGCTGAATTATCAGGGTTATTGAATTATAAGGGATGTTGATTTATCAGGGTTGTTAAATTACAAGGTCTGCTGAATTATCAGGGTTGTTGAATTATAAGGGATGTTGAATTATCAGGGTTGTTAAATTACAAGGGCTGCTGAATTATCAGGATTGTTAAATTACAAGGGCTGCTGAATTATCAGGATTGTTAAATTACAAGGCCTGCTGAATTATCAGGGTTGTTGAATTATAAGGGATGTTGATTTATCAGGATTGTTAAATTACAAGGCCTGCTGAATTATCAGGGTTGTTAAATTACAAGGGCTGCTGAATTATCAGGATTGTTAAATTACAAGGCCTGCTGAATTATCAGGGTTGTTGAATTATAAGGGATGTTGATTTATCAGGATTGTTAAATTACAAGGCCTGCTGAATTATCAGGGTTGTTGAATTATAAGGGATGTTGAATTATCAGGATTGTTAAATTACAAGGCCTGCTGAATTATCAGGATTGTTAAATTACAAGGGCTGCTGAATTATCAGGATTGTTAAATTACAAGGCCTGCTGAATTATCAGGGTTGTTGAATTATAAGGGATGTTGATTTATCAGGATTGTTAAATTACAAGGCCTGCTGAATTATCAGGGTTGTTGAATTATAAGGGATGTTGAATTATCAGGATTGTTAAATTACAAGGCCTGCTGAATTATCAGGATTGTTAAATTACAAGGCCTGCTGATTTATCAGGGTTGTTGAATTATAAGGGATGTTGAATTATCAGGATTGTTAAATTACATGGGCTGCTGAATTATCAGGAATGTTGAATTATCAGTGTTGTTGAATTATCAGGGTTAATTTGATGAATTACCATAGAAAATGTCAGTGTTGTTGAATTGTCAGTGTTGACTTGACAGTGTTGTTGAATTGTTGAATTGTTAGGGTTGGCGAATTATCAGGATTGTTGAATTATCAGGATTGTTGAATTATCAGGTATGTTGAATTATCAGGATTGTTGAATTATCAGTGTTGTTGAATTATCAGGGCTGATTTGATTAATTATCAAAGAAAAAGTCAGTATTGTTGAATTGTCAGTGTTGTTGAATTATTAAGGATGTTGAATTATCAGGAGTGTTAAATTACAATGCCTGCTGAATTATCAGGGTTGTTGAATTATTAGGGATGTTGCATTATCCTGATAACAACCCTGATAATTCAACATCCCTGATATGAATATCAGGGATGTTGAATTATCAGTGTTGTTGAATTATCAGGGTTGATAATGATTTGATGAATTACCAAAGAAAATGTCAGTGTTGTTGAATTGTCAGTGTTGTTGAATTGTGGAATTGTTAGAGTTGTCGAATTACCAGGATTGTTGAATTATCAGGATTGTTGAATTATCAGGGATGTTGAATAATCGGGATTGTTGAATTATCAGGGATGTTGAATTATCAGGATTATTGAATTATCAGGGTTGTTTAATTATCATGGATGTTAAATTATCAGGATTGTTGAATTATCAGGGATGTTGAATTATCAGGGTTGTTCAATTATCAGGGTTGTTGAATTGTCAGGGATGTTGAATTATCAGGGATGTTTAATTATCAGGGTTGTTCAATTATCAGGGTTGTTGAATTGTCAGGGTTGTCGAATTATCAGGACTGATGAATTATCAGGGATTCTGAATTATCACAGTTGATTAATTTTCACAGTTGTTGAAATTATCAGGTTGTTAAATAACCCTGGTCATGGGTTGAAACTACAGGGTCTCTGAACATTAGTTTTGACTACAGTATATTATCTACAAAGCAAATTTCAATCACAATCACACTGCATATGTAATTTGTTTGATAAAACTCTAGATCTACTAAAAGCATGTAGGGAAACCTGTATTTACAGTGACTAACTAAATACTGTAAACGGCAGTGAAATGAATTATAAGTTATTGAGCGGAAACCATTTATCTATTTTTAGTAACCGTGACCTTGACCATGACCCGATTTGTTTCAAAACCAATTACAATCTTCATTTTCAGGTTAGAAGCCTGTTCCCACAATATTTTATCAAAAAACTAATGTTAGGCAATAATAAAATCGCGTTTGTCAAAGACAATGCAATGTGTGACAAGATACAAACCAATCCCTAAGTGTTTGCTAAGCTTGCAAGCGACTCAAAAGGTTAATAAGGCAACCTTTCCCATGTTAAAGTCATTTAATTTTTCTCCAAGACATAAAAAATGGAATTAACCGAGTATAGTTTGGTAGGCTGGACATTAAACAAGAAATCACCGTGTGATCACGTGTGATACAAATCAATATCATCACAAGAGTACCCTTATGTAAAAAATGTTCATTTTTCTTTAGTGTTTACAAATCAGCACAAAATAAAACAACATAATACATGTATGTAGATATACATGTAACTTAAACTTTCTTATTTTACTTTGATTGTGAAACAATTATTAACAACTGTGACAAATCATGCTAGAAGTTTTCCTGGGTAGAACCAGTATGAAACATACATGTGGATAAAGTATCATGCTCAAGGACACCACACATAGCCGTGGCAGAGGATCAAACCCCAAACCCTCTGATTCTGGGTATGATGCTCTACCACTAGATCATGCACTCCACACACAATTGCTTCACAATTAAAACAACAAACCACATTTCATGGCAAACAAACTAAAAATCTATAAAAGAGAAAAATGATACATAAAAACATATACTTAAAAGATAAAATCAAACTGGTAATAATGATAAAATGCATACTTGATGACATTTAATCAAGTCTTGATCTCTTTAAAAGCAACTGATAACAAACACTGAATTTCTGACGGATTCTCACTTATAAGTGAGTCCCAACAGGCTCATTGTTAGGCGGGCAATGACTTAGAAATTAGTACAATGCAAGCATCAGTTAAACCCCCTGCCTCCATTACTCACACTAACGCCATCCACGGCAGACTCCTTGAAAGATGAAATAAATAACACAGCTACATGTACTAATTACTGCACTATATTAAGCTTATTTGTTTTATGAAAATATAAACTGTATCTTCTTGAAAGTAATTACATAACAGCTAGATGGTCAGTACATGTACAAATCCCCAAGGGTGTCACGGATGAAGGTAAACGGCGGTTATTTGATCTTGATTTGTGAGTAGTCCATTCAAAAATCTGATATCTCCTGAATCGAGTCTAATAGCCCCCAATGAAAAAGCAGGGAATTCTATGCCTGTCCCACAATTCCTAGCAATTTAAACACTTACTAAACTGTGGCATCATTCACACTTCCAGTTGAAGCAATGACCAATTAACATGCTCAAATATGACTTTCCCAGCATTGCTATTTAACGGACCCAATCAGGAGAGCTTGGTTTGTTCGACAGACTCATTTGTGAAGATACTCAAGAGCTTTAACAAAACTTACACGTCCAATTCAGTAACCATGTTAATACCCCACCAACACCAAGTTGAAGATTATAACTTGGAATGGCCGCAATAATGAAAAGCAGAACTTTATGCATAAGATTTTGTACTATGGCTGCCAAATTGTGATTTTGTATGTTTCAGAACACGGGGATTGGGACTGAATTTCAGCCACAAAAAGCGGGGAACAAACAAGTCTCCTAAGATGCGGAGAAAGTTTAGTGATGAGATTAAATGAAAAAATAATCAGCCAATTAAGAAGGCATGTCTATTTTAAATTGATAATTCTGCTATCAGCAGCCGTTTAACAGCAATACCAAAGAGCAGCCACATTTTGGAGAATGGACAATATTTTTGGACAATATTTTGTAACGTCTGTTTTATATCACAAACAACATTCTTGCTAGTTGCTAGTATATTAATAAACAATTATCAGTAAATATGGTCCTGGTTCTCCCACTATTTACTATAAAATAAAACCTTTTTTTCAATAGGCGCAATGACCATCCACTGGCACTATAACATGCTGTACATTGTGAGACAGGTGAATTGTCATCTGAATTAAACAGACCTGGGATGCGTTTCACAAAATAACTTGCCGTAAGTCAATTTGACATTTTTTTGGTAGAATGTTTAAATTTTTATTGACATTTAAACTGATTGTATTTCCATGAATTATATCATTCTCTGCATGATATGAGCAAGTTTGGGTTCATTTGGATGAATATTAAAAATGTTATGAATAATTGTTGGTTAACTTTTTTGTCGATTTTTGTCGTAAGTTTTTGTGTGAAAAGCAGTCCTGAATCTTGGGATGTCCGGGAATGGGATGGACTACACATTACAGTCAAACCTGTGTAAGCGGTCACCTCTATTAAGCAGCGGTCACCTTTATTAAGCAGTCACATTAATTTTGATATTTCTCATTTTTATGCTTTCAAAGCAAATTAACCTGTAATTAAGAACAACCTGCCTTGAATGTCAATTTTTTCCTTCTTTTGACTGGCTGCTTAATACAGGTTTGACTCTATATGAAATTCAAAGTAAATAACCAGAAGAATAGGAACAAAATGAAAATTTAATAACAGTTATCAATGTGATCACAATACAGTTTTTGTTGAGTCAGATGAAGAATTCAAAATTACATGTATGTATAAAATAAATAATAATATATACTGCAACTAGCTCCTTTTTAAATCTTTCAAAGAAAATAGAACACAGCATTATTTCAAAATAAATATTTCATGGAGTTTGTTTACAAAATTGGCTTACCACATCTCTGCGTGCCTTGTTGTACTGGGCCAAGTCTTTCAGCAGGTTTTCATTTAGCTCTATTGTTTTGGTCAGTTTCTCAACCCCATTATAATCTTTAGTGCAGGCCAAACGAACTGTGAAGTCCCTGTAACCATAGCAAAATAAACAGTTAATCACCATAGTTCGTCGGTCATAATATTGTTGATCAACAGTATCATTTTTAGAATGACAAATTCATGAAACAAAACTGTTTAAACAGAGATAGAGTGTTAGCTGCTCATGCTAGAGTTAGTTAGTTTGATCCCAGCGTGACCCAATGCCCCCTAAAAAAAAACACTCAGTTCTGTTTCTACCCAAGAAGCAGACTGGGGAGCTGTTCAGTTAGGCTCTGAGCTTACGAAATCAAGCTAAAATGAATTTGTATGAAACAAAATGGTTCTTGATAAATAAGCAATGAGACATTTGTTGTTGTAAATGAAATGGAAGACTGTAATTCGACGCTCCATTACAGACCCTTCCCTTCTAGCTTTTTTGACTACTCCATAATTGTTTAAAAGAGATTGGTAATAAGAATTTATTGACTGGGATCCAAGCAATGTAGATTCTAACCAGATTGCAAGTTACATGTAGTGTTGAGCGCATGCTCCAGTGGTAGAGCATCGAACCCAAGATAAGAAGGTCGTAGGTTTGATCCTCCGCCAAGGCTATATATAGTTTCCTTGAGCAAGACACTTTTTCCACATATATGCTTAGTGTATTTCGAGCATGATTTTTTACGAATTGAAGTAAAATATCTAAGTTAAAAATTTGGGTCTGCATTCTTTGCCACTGGTACCACTGACTCAAACAGTAAGGTCAGAGTTCACACACTTCTAGATATCTAAACTTACTTAAGAAGTCCATTCCTGTTGAAGACATAGAGCTCCTGTGGAAGGGTACTTGGACATCTGGGGGTTACCCTCTGTAATGCAAGGAACATACAAGTCTATATTAAAAAATTCTTTAGTTTTCATTGACATTTATTTCTATGTTCTATCATATTTGTGTTTTATAATGAAAATAACAGGATTATATCAGATTTTCACAAACTCAAGGCTGACAAAAACTCTTCTTTAAAGTAAAAAAAATAAAGATTTATTTATTTCACAATTTATCAGTCTAGTTAATATAAAAGTTATTTCCCTTAGATCTATACAAAATTAAAGCAATAGATGTAATGGTATCTGGAATAGGGTCTTGTTCCAATCGGTTAAACATTTTATGTATATGCCAACACTTAATAACACAAAATAATTCAAACACGTTTGAGAGTCATTTGCTTGTGTTTAAAAATTACAAATTAGAAAAATTGTAGAAAAATTAAGCGTTAGCAATGAGGTAGTATGACTTCCATTCACTTTTTGTTCAGTTGAGCAATATTAGCCATTTATAAACACAGTAAACATTTGAACCAAACTGAACGCAGCCCTGATCTGGCTATGTTTCCATGGTAATACAAATATGATGGGTCAAATGGCCTTTTGAAAATTACTTGCGCAGAAAATAAAATGTATTGTCAAACACGACTGTGTCAAAACTTACTGTAACAGTTGTTTGTAATTACATCTAATTATGAGAAAAACCCAAAGTGACAACCATTGTGAATTGAGTCGATTAAAAAGAAATGTTACAGGAAAAATGCAGGACTGGCCCTGGTTACTCAAAAACATATTGTGTGATGCAATGATAGAACTAATTACTTTTACTTACAACAAAACTCTGCAGGAGTGGAAACTCAGGCACAAGATGGGGAACAGTCATCACGCAGAATTCACGGTCAGGAAACAGAGCAAACGCCTTAGCCAGAAAGTCTGAAGATCTGGAATATGCATCAAGTGAACAGTAGTCCGCACTCATAAAAGATACTTCAAATTCCAATTATCATGAAATAAAATTAGAATGACATGTATTATACATTAAAAAAATGAGTGTAAAAAGGTTGTTATTTTTAGCTTTTGATTATTGTTTGATTGATTGATTGAATAATTAGTGTCATTTTTTATGCCATCGAGGGCTAACAGATGATCAGTTAACCTAACCACTGTTTCCTGGGATCCTGGAAGGTTAACTAGTACTCGAGCACACCCAATCTCCGCAGGTAACTGATAACTTTCCCACTTGAATCAGCGGTGAGAGACGAATGATCATGAAATGCAATGTTGTATATCAACCATCACAGAGACTGTGGCCAGGCGGGGATCTGAACTCACGACCCTTGGATTGATAGATTATTGTTTGAATATTTAGCATCATTTTTATGTCATTGAAGGCCAACAGATGATCATCTGATCTAACCACTTTTCCTGAGGTCCTGGAAGATTAACAGTACTCAAGCACATCCGTCTCAGCAAATAACTGCAAACTTCCCCACTTGAATCAGAGGTGAGAGACAAATGACAATGAGATGCAACTAAATTTTATTTGTTTGAATATTTAACATCATTTTATGCCATAAAGAGCTATCAGATGATCAGTTAATATAACCGCAATTTCCTGGTATCTTGGAACGTTAACCAGTACTTGAGCACAACCATATTGCAGTATATATATACTATGCCAGCTATTGCTCTATTCTTCTGAATTGAACCAAATTACATAGGACACTTTTTTTAGTGCAAGAATCATGATACCATCACTAAAAGGGGGTGGGGACAACTGTCTGGTGGGAAGTATACATGTACTTACCTCATTTCATATCTCTCATCAATACAGAATAACTGTATACTGATAGCATTCTCAGCTCCCATATATGTGGGCACAAACCTCTTCATAGCACCTGCCTTTGGGCTCAGCTCTTTTGCAGAACTCAAGGAGCTTTGTGACTGCAAGAACAATATGAATCTACTAATTGTTTATTTGCAGTACTCTCTCAATAGAAGGCTTGACATTAAGAAGCATCCGGGGTTCAAATGACAGTTTCCAATCACATGTGGTCTGACTCAAAATGCACTCTGACCTGTCCAGCAAATCAATGTGACTTTGGTACTCCAATGAAAAAAATAAATATCATTTTTGGCATCCTGCAAATATATTTAGTGACAACTCTAAATATGAACAGTAGTTAACCATATCAAGCCTTATGGTAATGCAGTAGGTAGAGTGTTGGCCAATCTTGCTAGTGTTGCAGGTTTGATCCCCAGCTTACCCAGATGGCCTCTCAAAAAATAAAAACAAAAACACTCTGTACTATTTCTACCCAGGAAGTAGACTCGATAGCGGTTAATATAAGCATTGAGTTTACCTCACAATCAAGCTTAAATAAACTTGATTAACTAACCATTTTATCAGTGTTAATTTATGTTAAAAAACAACAAAATTAATTTCTTTCGTTAATAATAATATCATATCATTGGTATGTACTTCGAAGATATTGGTAAATGTAGTTGGTTAAGGTCTCACTACACAGTTAAATTTTGTTCTTTGTTCTATATAAAATAAGATCTAGGATTTCCATGGTAAAAAAAGAATTCCATAGAATTTTTTTTAAAGTATTTTTTTGTTACGTAGCAGGAATGTATACCCACATAAAAACTCAATAAATGGTAAGTTAGCCAGCTTGGTTTTTTTTTTTAAGAGGATGCAGTGACACCCTGAGATTTTCTGAAAAGAAAAGTCCTCAAATGCTCATAAATACATGCATATGTTGAAATCCTATAAAAGTCACTTTTTTAACACCAGTCATGTCTTATTGCAGTATATGGTATGCCAACTTTTGCTCTACTCACCTGCAGCAAGAAATCACAACCACTATGAACCATTTTGAAAATATTTTAAAACCAAATTACATAGGCCCTTTTTTAAGCATAAGAATCATTTTACCATGGGAGTAAAGGGTAGTGAGACGTAAACAGACTCAATATGCACCATTTTCTCACTGTTAAGTGTTTTTTTGTTATCTCCTGCTACAGAATATTCCAGTAAGGTTAATACTTCCTGTTGGGGGACAGGCTTGTCTAAAACTGATTTATTTTACATTGATTATGAAGCAAATTCTTACAAAATGGGCAAAGCACATTCGAAATCTTCCTAGGTAGAACCAGTAATAAGTATTATACATGGATAAAATACTCCAAATATTGACACAGAAGGGCATTGAACCCATGAACCTCTGACCATGGGCTCATGGTTCTATCACTAGACAATGTGCTCCATGTTGGTATACTTAATGAGGGGCATTTTTCAATACCACACAAATGACTGTTTTCTGGATGTTTGCCATGTCATAGTTCAAAGTTGATGAAAACATCAGACATTTATCTATACCCATAATTGTCAATCATGCATTCTATTCAAGAAGGCTATGTTTCTATAATATGAGAGAAAGAACAAAATGTTTAAGTTGATTTTTTTCTGAAATCCATAAATAAACATGTGTATGTGATGGTAGGCAACAATTACCCGAGGTGTACTTTTTCCAGAGCCACCTTCTTGCTGTTCCCCGTCTTGACTGACAAGGGACCCTGAACTTCCGCCCATGTGGGCTTCACTCAGTTTTGGTTTCACTTTAACATCACTTGCATTGCTGTTCACTGTAATATGAAACAAAACAAAAATAGTAATTGTGCTCAAGTAAACATGTACCTACAGATATGCTAGATGACTTTATGCTAAACTTAAATTATACTTATTTATTTTAGCTTGATTGCTAAGAAGGCTTAAAACATTTTTGAACTTCTCTTCAGTCCACTTCCTGGGTAGAACCAGTACTGAGTGTTGATTTTTGAGGCATTGGGTCATGCTGGGGGATCGAACATGCAACCTCTGGCATGAGCAGCCAACACTTTATCAACTACTCTACCTCTTGGCTTCAACTTGTACATGTAAGTCAAATCCTTTTTTTTCCAAATTACTTTCTAATCATGAAATTTTTAACTCAAATTAGAAAAGAACTTGATGTTTATTTGTAAAACTTCAACAATAATGACTAAATATACTAGCACTCATACCTCTTGAACTGCGACCACTTGACTGTTTACTCCCTGACAACTCCTTCTTCTCATCCGACTTTGCTACTGACTCATCTACAGAGTCTTTAACTGAATCAGCAACTTTGGCCATATCAGCATCTGCTGCTTCCCCCTTCTCAGAGCTCCCAGACTTGGATGAGGTACGTGACGGGGATCTGTCTCCTTTCAGAGTTGGGAATATAAAAGTTTTGATTATCAAACACTTATTAAATCATTTAATAATTAATTATGTAAATATAAATGTATTTTAAAATAGAACCTCAAAAACCACTTGCAGAAGCTTTTCTAGTTAAGAATACTTTTGAACCATTATTTAGGATAACAATTTGTTTTTCTCTGATACAGAGCATATATGTTTTTACATCAAAATGTAGACTACAGACTCCAGAGTCTCTAAAAATATTTTTCAATTTCTCCCATAATTTTATATTGTTAATAGATTGACCCTAGTGTCCTGGGGTGCATTTTACAAAAAAAAATATTACAACAACAATTGTCGTAAACGTAAAACAACAAAATGGCTCAAATCATGCAGAAAATGATATCTTTTCTGAAACACAATCATTTCAAACTTTGATCAAACTTTGAAAATATAATGAAAAATTATCAATCTAACTTTTGTGAGCAGCCCTGGAAGTAATTAAAATGTTAAACTATAGAATTACTAGAGATGCCAAACAGTACAAATTCTTTTAGCACATAGTTCAATGTAAGAAACTGAGAAAAAGAAATACTCCAAAGTTATTGATAGTATAGGAAATGTTTAAATACGAGAGACATACCCTGTGGTGGTGGACTTGCTGTTGGTGTCTTTGGTGCATCCGTTATGTCATCTGGATGGGGCTTCTTAAGGCCGTGGAAGGGACCCAGTTCAAAACACTCATTGACCAAGTCATAGTTCACATCATCACTGATGCTCATAAACCCATAGGCAGTGCCGCCCACCTAATTATAATGGCAGATACAACAGATGCAGATGTATTATACAAGATTTGCACTAGGCTCATTTTATTTAACAAATTTGTCCAGTTGTTGCTCAAGGTTGTATCATACACAATTTGGGCTCGGGGCTCATTTTTCATATTAAATTTATTTAACAAATTTGTCCAATTGTTTCTCAAGGTTGTATCATACACAATTTTGACTCGGGGTTCATTTTTCATATTATATTTATTTAATAAAGTTGTCCAATCATTGCTCAATGTTAAAATATAGGTGATGGTGGGTTTAATTTCTAAGTTGTTCATTTTACATGGTGAACAAATCCTTACAACTAGTACCAGTCATGGCATTGATAACTCAACTTGGGCTAAAATAAATTCAAATCCCTTTGCCCCCTTCTAAATTTGACATCATAAAATATTTAAGTTACGCATTTCACCAAGAATGAAATTTTTAAACTTTACTAACTGTAACATATAAAATATGTTAGGAATATTCTGAAACGATAACATGTAAGATAAGTGTGTAGCTGTACCTCTGCCACGAGGCAATGCATGTGGTCATCTTGTGCTTCTATAAGCTCAGCCAGGAAGTAATCTCCATACGTCATCTTCAACATATCACTCTGACGGTTGAAGATGGGAGTGAGGTCATCATGATCCTCTACCCTACAAAACATATAGAATACATCATGTACAAATACATCATGTACATATAGTTATAAAAGAAGGACATAATTAAATATGGAATTTTTAAAAGGAATGGGCAAATTTAATTTAAAATGCTAAGATTTAAAGAGAACAGCGCTACTATTATCAGCGAGTTTAGACAATTGATCAGACATGCACTGTCAATCAAGCAAGTCAATAATTCAATCAGTGATCGATATTGGTGGCTACTTTACCATTTTCCTTAGACAATCTGCTGATGTCTAAGTAAACACTACATTGTAATTATTTTGACAAATAATGCCACACAGCCAGCAATAGTCTTTCTTGCGTCAGGTCAATTTAACATAAAAGAGCACTGATTGGTTGGATTACATTTACACATACTGAATATTATCGATATAGTTTTTCTCAAACCATTTCATACAGAAATAATGAAAGCACACTTTGGTATTTTGCAAAACAGCAGCAAAACATTGTTTATTTATTGTCAGTTTCTACATTCAATTATGATAATAATTGACCTGAATGAGCTGTCAATCAAACAAGTTGATAATCAAACCAGCGATCGCTATTGGTTGCTATGTGGCCATTTTCCTTAGACAAACTAACGATCTCTAAGTAAACACAACATTGTATTACATTGTATTTACTTCGACAAACAATGCCACATGGTCAGAGGGTGGTGTGGTAGTCGCTTTCACGTCAGGTCAATTTATAACATACATGTGTAAATTTCTATAAAAACCAACAACATCAATAAAAATGATTATAATTCAGGTTTTGTAACAAGACTTATTACAAATATTGCCTTTAAATACCTTTTTTTACTTTTAATGGCTGCATAAACCATCAATAACAATTTCGTTTTCATCCTATGAGTGTATCTGGTATAACAAAATCAAACAACATGTAATTTTTACCTGGCTTTTCTGACATGCACGACAGGCACGTGCTCATGTCTGTTACAGCAAAACATTGCACACGAACTTGGAGACTTATCCCCAATGGTTGACAAAGGCTTAAATATGTCAGCGACGTAAGATTCTGTTAAATGAGACAATAAATATGTTTACAGCAAGTAGCATGGTTGTAAATTGGTGTTGATCATGATGTTTTAAATCTGATGTTTATCAATCAAAGAAAGCACATTTAGCTTAATCATTGCAAAATCATTGGTCAGTTTTACAAAAAGGGATCAAATCATTGTATAGAACATGGACATGTATTGACAAAAAATGTTGCAAACAAAAAATTTGGAAGACCAACAATCTTTTAAAATCAACAAAAACTAGGAAACAACAATTATATTTTTTACTGAAGTATCTCTCCAAATTACTGCTCACCCCCACTCCCCTAATACATGTAGTCATATCCCTGGACGAAGGGGCACAGGTATTATAATTTATGGAAAACAATGTTCACAGAATGCAAATGATTAGGCAAGTGCATGTTCATAGGATGCAAATGATTACACAAGTGCTGGAATACAAAGATCACTTGTAATTCTTTGTTAAAACCAATTCATATTGGACTGTTTTGACAGCTTCAATTAGCCCAAGTAACAAGTGAAAATCAAATCCTGTCTATACACTGCTTAGTTTATTGTGTCGATATTACTGATTTGCACTTCGAACAGAATCAGTAAGTAAATGACTTTCACCGCTTCAAGCTGATGTATTTATCCACATAAAGTATCATTGATTTTAATGTTATTTTGAGGATTTGATACCAACTTTTTTTTAAAAAAAATAATGTTTTAAGGATTTTTTGAAAATTTTAAACCTTGCATATTTTGGGCTCAAATAGTCATCAGAAAATGCACCATGCTCAGGTGCGTAATTAGGAGAAATAAGGTACACATTTTGTCAAACCTTTTCTAAGGATAGATTTTCTCAATTGCAAAACTTACAATTAGAGAAGTTCTGTAACTAAATATTGATTATATAACAATGGTAATACGAGGTTGAATTATCGCACATATTGATATATTCTAAATAATGTTGCATACCTGGGTAGGAGCCAACTGGAACAGCCAGATAAAGGAAGTGCACATCAGGTACTGCATTAAACGCTGTTCTCACAATTTCACGTGCACACCCATGTGCATATTCTTTCTTTGCCACAAAGTAGTGCATGAAGAGCGTGTTGAGTGGTGTGCTATTGCTTATGTCGTAATACTGACACATCCATTCCTGCCAAGCTGCCTGGTCAACATCCGCCACATTGGGGTAATCAAAGAAAGCAGCATGACCCAGAATCTCATCTTTGTCATTACATAATGTCACAGCAAGTACAGCTTTCTCACTGAAATAAAACAAAAAAATTATGGCTTGATTAATCTGCTGCTACTATAAAAAAAATGTTTAAAGACTTCATAAAATTCAACAAAAACGCTTTGACAATCCAATTTGACTTCCTGATAAAATGCCCATCTTATCATTAGTTGTCTCAGCCCATTTTCTTCTGTAAATAAATAAACATGTTTTGTCTTATTTTGAAGCCAGAGTAACAAAATTTAAAGTTTTAATAATAAACATCAGCTAATTGAACATGCTTAAACCTATATGAACAGTAATGGTTAAAACCTATATGAATGGTTAAAGCCTTTATGAATGGTAAAAAAATTGATGTCTGTTTACAAGGTCGAAAGTTAGAGTGAAGTGAAGCTAGTGAGTACAGATATGGTTGAAAATTGATGTCTTAGCTAGAAGCGAATGCAATATAAAGCAGGCACGTAGTGTGGCATACTCAGTTACTTTGCTGAGTAACATTTAAAAGCAAGCAGTCTAAAGAAATAAAGATAGAAGCAAAAAAAATATTAACAGGAGAGGGACTGGATGTAGGGGCAATACCATTACAAATGTATTACAACCCAATGAAGCTTAAAAATTTTGAAAAGTCATCTGAAGCAACCATTTAAACTTCTATTTCTAAAAAATCTCAGGTGGAGGCTCTGCACCCTCACCAGCATAAATGGGACTCCGCCTCATACACCTCCGCTGAGTAACTTCCAAATTTGTTATGGTGCACCCCTGTAAAGTAACATGTGAAGCTTGATGTTTATGTAATCAATAATTGCTTAACATTAAATAAATACCAATAGGCCATCAGTATGCATTATAACAAATCTAAAACAAAAAATACAGTTCATCAAAGATATATTCAAACAATGCTGGTTAAATTTAATACTTACATGACATTGACAACATTGACTCTGCCAAATAGAGAAGTGGTTGATTCTTCCACAAGGCTGAGTATGTGTGGAGCATCAATAGATTCTGTTCTCCTTGCATTTACAACTTCTGGCGGTACACCTTCTGGTGCTATTGTGGTCGCCATTGTGCCTTACAGGGCAGATACTTTAATGACCTAAAATTTATTTAAAATACACGTATGTAATCAATATTATATAGACAATTTTAGGAAAGGGTTATCAATTCATATAAATGGCAATTTGTGTAAGTTTCTATTTTTCATGTCAACCTCAGATCACTGCAACATACTTTTCTTGCAACAAAATTCAATATTATGTTAATGTAAAAAAGTAGAATTGTGGTGAGCTAGTAAAGCTATTATAAATTAAATGCTAGATAACTAGTATCATCCAAATTTTTCTTAAAAACGGGGAGGGCGGGAGAATTTTATTTTAATTTTTAAAAGGATGGCGGGGAGGCATGAAAATAAGGGGGTGGGTGGGTGGGTGTGTGTGTGTGTGTGGGGGGGGGGGGGGGGGGGGGGGGGGGGGGGGAAAGATGATAATCTAGCAATTAATGAAAGATGATAATCTAGCAATTAATTTATTATGGCCTAATGAACATGCTTGATTCAAAATCAAGGTTTTCCATGACCATCAAATTTGTCACACTATTTAATCAAACGACCCATAAAGTCTCCAATCTGTGTATAAAATCTCATCATATGGGAGACAATTGACCCCCAAACTCAAAGTGTGATGGAACTTGAACCCTGCAAGACCAAGAGGTCCCTGGTTCAATTCCCATTGAGTAACATCCAAGGTTTTCCAAAAATACTCTCTTATTGGCTTATTTGAGCAAAAGTTCATTTGAAATGATTTTGTAATTCTTGATCTTGACTATTTAAAGTGCAACGCCATTTGACATGTGAACACCACGCACATCCAGAAACCTATTAACAACTCTTAACAGCTGAAGCAAAGTTAGCAATAAAATCAGTGACTGCATTTGTTTTGGAAATTATCTTAACTGACGTTGAATTCCAGTCCCTTACAATGTTTGGAAGAATACTAAAACTAGAAACTACCTGTTCTTGCATAAGTAACAACAAATACCAGGACTGTTTCGGTTTGATTATGTGATATACATGTATGTGTATTTGTTTGTGTTTTGTTTTTCATATTAGTGTATGTCTATGTCCGTCGTCGGATATCCCCAGGTGACAATTCCAATACTCTCCATTCATCACCTGTGGGAAATTATGCCAGCTTCACGTCATATTATTTAAACATAATATAATAATAACGTCCATTAAAAGCGATGTTTGCAAAATGCTCTTCAATGGGAGCCCTAAAAGCAGTAAAGTCGAACAATATAAGGCCGCACCGATGGGCAAACGGCAGTAAGTCCAAAAGCTGTATGAAACGAGCGATGCGATTGAATAAACTTTCCTTCATGAAAAAGTGAAGGAAACAATCATTATGGTTGCTACTCAGATTGGCAGCAACAAAGAAAAGCAAGCATAATATCCCACAGGTGATGAATGGAGAGTATAGTAATGGAATACCTGTGGGTATACAACGATGGTAATGTACACTATCCACTTTAGGGCTGCGCATTGTCATACAATGTGACTTATGAACAAAAGGAATGTGAGGGGCGAATAAGTGCAAATAAAATGTTAAAACAGCTCAGTATTCTTGAATGTAGTCTAGCCAACACTCCCTTTAGGCCTCTAAGGCTAATGCTAATTGCTCTGAAAGATAGGTCAGAGCCTGAAACCAGAAGAAAAGAAGTGTAGTATTGTCTGCGAAAAATAGATATAGTCCGAGACCCAGTCTATGACATTTTAAACTGGACTACAAAAGTTTTCCAGACGTATAGCCTGACCATTTCTATGATTTTATATCGAAATGAAACAATTTTAAACAAGATGTTGGGAGCAAATGAAGAAGCGTCTTTGCTGAAACTAAATGAAATTATTATTAAATGATATAAATTTAAAAAATAAAACATGATATAAATTTTACTTCTTCTGTTATGTATGGGCTATAATAAATGAATTCGGACTATTTTTTAATGTCTCTAGTTCAAAGGACTATCGTCTGATGAAAAGTTTTGAGTACAGGCTGGTGTAGTAGATAAGAGTCTATTCTGCAGAATAGTGACATGTACTTGTATGCATATACTCTGGTAGTGGTAGTGTGGAAGATCTGGTAAGAATCAATGTTGACAAGACCGTATGTGATCCTGTGCATAAATAGATACATTTCAGTTTGGCATTCTGTCTCCATTGTTGGAGCGGCTTTCATCCCAGTATGATGCCATCTTACTGGTACTAATGGTGATTTAATAGTCACTTTTGTCGTTTTTACACTGAATATTGCGGTACCGGTACACACGTATAGTGGTATAGTACCTTCAACGGAAGAATATTACGAATGCTATTTGTTTTTTCTCGTAAAACAAGCAATTTTAAACTGAATAATAAAAAAGACTTTTACAAATAGGGCCAATGTGACTATGTATTTGTACAAAGACATGCTAAAACACTTCTATACCTATCTATTTATCCAAAGAATACAAAATGTACAAACAGTAAAAATGAAATTGTCAACAGGGTCAGTGTGCCGCCATTTTGAAACAATCACCCAGGCAACGCAGTACTGCAGTTGCTTTTTCAATATAAATTAATACTTAAAATTAATGTTTGGGAATTAAAACGATATAATATAATTTTTGATATGTAAATTGATGATTTCATATGAAACAATGATATAATTAGTTAAGGTGGCCCGCTAAATCTGCGGTCTTGGTTTCATTTCGGCGATCATTTGGGGTTATCGTTTACTAGTTGTTGATATAAATTTTACTTCCCTAATATTTAACTTTTACATCACCATGTAAGTAAAAGAAGGCATTAATAATGTTTTTTATGAGACGAGTGATATTTCATTAATACGGATTTTATCAAGTGTACCATGCCCGTTGATTGAAATAGTTTATGTTTATCCGGATGGTTGCTATTTCGGATGTGACTAAATTGGTAAAAATCTGAATATCCCATAGCCCATAGATCTGCATTTTCCCAAACCAATCACAGAAGGCCTTTGAAAACAGTGCAAGAAGGGTTCTTATTGCTCGTAACGAGCAATCTGAACACTTCCTGCACTGTTTTCCACTCTGTCAGTTAATACAAATATAATTCACCCATGACTGATATGTGGTGAATCAATGCTTTCAAAATAAGAGGTGTCCAAAGGCGTCTTTATGAAGTAAATGGTTAAACTCGACTATTATGCAATAATCAATGTTTATCAGGATTGTTATTGTTTCGGATAAGCAATTTATGAACCAATGTTAACATCAGATATTATAGCGAATGTGTATATATAAGTACCATAAGACATTTCAATTAAATACATTCTGTGTTAAGAGTAATTGAAATCTCATTAAACAAAATTTGAAGCTTCCATACACTACACAAAGTTGATCTAACAGCATTGCATTAAAGGTCATCACAGATTGACCTTTCGTGATATTAATACTCATAACAATTCAGCCTATAAGATTAATTGTTACATTCATAGTTCATTGATATTTACAACATGACGTTCAGGTGGGGTATCATGTCAAAACGTCCCCTAGTCAAAACACCCCCCATTTTGGTCAAAACATTCCCCATTTGGATTAGAATTTGGTCAAAACACCCCCTAAAACATTCTCTATTATGCTTTTATATTTTCATAAAAAAATTTGATGTGTTTTTTCTATATCTTTTTTATCTATTATATTAAATACTGTTAGCTATATGTTTTACACAAACTTTGTGTTGCTAGTTGCCACACAAATCACAGGCAATTTCAGCTTATAAAATAACTATAATTGATGCAAGATTTAAAGGGATTTTATCAGGAAAAAAGTTATAAATGTCTAAAAAAAAAAATTATTTTAAAAATAGATAAAGAGCATCTCATTATCATTAATAAATAAAATCCAAATGGTTTTGTGGGTCAAATTCACCAAAATGTGACACAAGCGATATTTAAATTGGAGTGCAAAACCTGAAACAAAATCCCTAAATTCTAAAGATAGACAGTACGTAATTACCTTTATATTGTCTTTCAGACACTTTCTAAGATAAATAAATTGTATTACGTGTAACGGATCATATTGAAATCAAACTGACTCATTTAATACGTCACAAAATATGTTGCAATTTTAAGCGGGAAATCTATTTTAGTCTAACCAAGGTGCATAGCCCAAGTTAGGACCCTTTTCAATATAATATTTTGGCATGTTTAAATAGATATCCTTTTGCAAATGCGAGGTCAGTGGGTATATACAGTGATCCTATATTGGAAATAAATGTTTTTAGCCAATTTAAATTTTTTGAAAAATCCTGATTATTATATTCCCTGATAAAAGACAAGTGTATCACTCAAATTTAAAGTTGTTAAAACATCAAACACATGTAAACTATTGTCACCTTCATTGATTACAATATTAACACATTCTTTAATTTTGTGCCATTCAACTTTTTTTAACACCAATGGTGAAAGTATATTTTTAATCACCTGTTAACAACCATTTTCTTTCATCCATAAGCCCTTTGTTTCTCGATATTGCATTAATTTTGTAATTACAAGATTTATAACATAACACACTTTAGAATTATTATTTTATTTCATTCATTCTAAACTCATTTTAACAATATACGTTTCAAAATGTATACATGTACAACAACATAGAAATATAACAATATTTTACAATAACCTTAATTTACAAATCCATTATATTTTACAAAGTCAATTCACAGCAATATACATATTTTTATAAAGGGGGGTGTTGTGACGTATTCATTTTTTAAAGGCGGGTGTTTTGACTAGCATCCAACGTTGATCGATACATTCTTACAAAGTGCTATTTCCTGAGCATTGATTCAGCCATAGTGATCTTTCTATGTTAGTGTTTAACCCTTTACTTCATATGGACGCCTTTGGACACCTCTAATTAGACGCCTTTGGACACCTCTAATATAGACGCCTTTGGACACCTCTAATATAGACGCCTTTGGACACCTCTAATATCGATGCCTTTGGACACATCTAATATAGACGCCTTTGGACACCTCTAATATAGAAGACTTTTGAATTATTGGGTGAATTATGTTTATATTAATTGACAGAGTGGAAAACAGTGCAGGAAGTGAATCTGAACTCTTCCTGCACTGTTTTCAAAGGCATTCTGTGATTGGTATCTATGGAGTAAAGGGTTAAATAAAAAAGTCCTGGTATCGTCCCTGATTTCTATAATATGAAAATCATTTACCTTAATATGGGCGAAGCCATAATATTTTTGTTGTAACAATTATATTCGCATGACCAGGGACCATCAAAAGTTACCGGTAACTAATCCATCGGTCAAGTAAACTTTGACTGAAATATCTTTGTACTTATCGTTATTTCTCAGTCAGTGTTTCATTGCGTCCTGCATCCTGGACTCACAAATATGAGCTTGTTTCAGGGCTTGAAATTTCTAATAAAAACTACTCATCCACCCTTTCCAACATTATTAATTGAATGCTTAAATTCAAAGAAATATTAAGGTCAGTTTCTTAAATCTTACTCGTCCTGACCAAATGTTCAGTTGTCAAGGCAAACGGATGTGTAGAATTTTCCAGCCCTGTGTTTTAGTAAATGCAAGTTGAAATTCCATGCACATAAATTTTTTTCTGCCAAAATAAAAAAATAAACAGACTAAAAAAATGTTCCAAAGTTGTTACCGAAATTGTTACAATATTTATTCTTTCTGTAATTCATTGAGGTAAATATCATTTGTAAATTTGACATTGAACGTTCATCAACGATAACTTTATCATGCAATTCCTTGTTGAGTTTATAAGGACATTTTTCATTACAAAGCGTCGGCATATTTTCATAAGGTATTGAGATGAGCATGCGCAGCTTTCAGATTGTTGGTCCAAATAATGGGGTAAAATCTAAGTTAAAAGAACTAAGAGCCATGACTCCCATCAAAATTAGTTTAATCGGAATGCAAGGACCACAGGCACATGCTTGCTGAATTTTCTAGTTAAACCATTATAGATAATCAATAATGGACATTAGTATAAACATAAGATTATAAATTATATCAGGTATGTATCAACATTGGTAAGGGTACAAATCAATCAGGACTATGGTATGAAACAACCAGGGCTTGGGTACAAATTAACCAGGGCTAGGGTAAGAATTAACCAGGACTAGGGTAAGAAAAAACCAGGGTTAAAGTACATATTGACTTGTGTACAAAATATCCAGGGTACAAATCATCTTTTACCCTTTTTATCTAGTTTCAGTACAGAAACGCACATTCCCATTTCATTTCCATTTCACGTTTAAATTCAATGTTCAAATTATGTAAGAGCAGGACGAAATTTTGTGTCGAGCTATTATTAAAACCTGAAATTCTGCCAAGTACTTGTCAAAATTCAAAATAATCAACCCATTAAATTTTTTACCTTGTTAGAAACTTCTGTTGACACTCGTTCTGAAACATAACAGGATCTTGTGAAAAATATATTTTCCAAATTTGACTTTGTTTACAACAAAAATGTTTGTATGAATGAAAATTAAAACCATCCTTTCTAATATATATATATATGAAATAGATGTCCTGCTTTTCTTCCTCTAATGGCGTTGTATTAAAGTAATATTCCATGAAGTTATGTTAAAAACACTTTTATCTACTCACACACAAAATCTTTCACCTTACTAAAATGTCCTAAATAACAAATACAAATTATCTTCACGCACAAATTTTGAGTCAAAAGTATCCTTAGATGTGAATTTGAAACGGATGTTTACCAAATCAAATTAGCAGACCTTTGAAAACATTGATTTAAAACACTCATAAACATTTTTATAACTTATTTTAACTACTAGAGCAAGTGTGGGTATCACAAACCATGACTGTACACAAAATATATGTATAAAGCATAAGAGTGTCATAGTTTTTTGACAATTTTTTCAAATGCTAAAATACAAACATGCTTGAAGCAAATGTCTTTTGTATATATCACAAGTGAATGCAACCTTGTATTGTTTATTACCACATGTGATAGCATCCATGTTTTATCTTGAAATTACATAAGAGAACTCAAATACATTTTTGGGGAGGTTGGGATGGGTCATTGTAAGGTACGGTACAAGTTGTTTCAAAATGTGGGACATAAGAACAACTTAATCTTCTGGACCCAGTTGTTAGGTGGAATTTTGTAACTTCAGTATTTTCTACAGTTAATGATTTTATGGAAATTTAAATGCATTTTTAGAAACAAAATGGCATGTTTTCATAATTTTCAATAAACTAATAACCTAAAATGCTGTAATCTCAAAATATGATTTGGAAATTTCACTTAACCTAGGGTTTTAAAAGCAAACCAAGCTTCAAACAACTGGGCCCTGTTAGTCTTGTCTTGACCTTGTTGTTTTTTTTTTCAAGTTTAACACTGGATTTAATATCGATTTTGTCACAATTTGGTGGATTTGACATACAAAAATATTCAAGTTTAATTTATTAATCTCTTATGAGATGCCTTTTATCCATTTTAAAAATAAATTTATTTTTTTAGACATTTATAGCATTTTTTTCCATGACATACTCCCTTTAAACCATAAACTGAAACAAAGTACAATTTTGTAAAAAATATTGACGTTGAAACTTCATTTTTTAATTGTACATAAAACTATTTAATTCCAGCTTTCAAGATTGAGCATTTTTTCAACTTCAAGGCAGTGCGGGAGGGCACTGGGGGTGAGAAGATGGATGATGATGAACCATATCCCCAGCTGATGGGCAACAAGTCTGGCCATGCTCTGAAGCTACAGCAGCACTTGTATGATCAGCTGTTGGCGCAGTCAGAATTTTGTGACGTTACCCTTGTTATCGGGCATATTGTGAGTAGAACAAGTGTAATGCTAATATAGTATTCTTATATTGACAATTACTGATGGTATGTGGTATAAAAGGTTGTTAACGAATACAAATAAAATTTTAGCATAGTAACCTTAGCACAATTAGCGTGCACAGATATACAATCAATAATTGCAAATTTATTTGCACTGTAAGCGGAGACGTCGGGTTTAACATATAGGTATTACATATAGTAAATAACCATAGTTACATTAATTTAACACATAGTTACATCAATTTAACACATAACAGTTGCTGAATTTATCACTTGGCTACACAAGGTAGAGAAATATAAATTAATTCTAAATAATTAATCGTCAATTTTTAATCATCTAGTTACAACATATATAGTATCTGTATAAATAATAGCAATTAAAATAATAATCACCCAATATACTAGAAATGCTTAAATTTCAAATAATCGTCATTCATCATCATCCATCATAATCAACTACTACAAATTTACAATAATCATCTTTTATTTCTTAATAATTATCTTTTATTTTTTAATAATCATCTTATCTGGCTCGCCAATTAAATAAATAAAATACAAACTTATACATACACAATACTATTGCGTGTGGATACTCGTGTAATATCCTTTATGATATATTTTTTTAATACTTCATTGTAATAATATGCTTCGTTTTGGTTTATAACTAATAAACATCTTATTGAGTTTTTTCTACTGGTAAATATGAGGGTAGAGGAATTATGGGTCAACACATTAGGAGGTTACATATTATATATGGTATCTATCTTATTGGTTGAAGGACATCTCTTAGTTACTCCAAGAAGAACCATCGCTCTTGCCCATGAAACTTGAGAGATAAGTGATGTTGACCAAGTGCCACAGGCACATGAACAACTCAGCGGTAAGAATAAAGTGATCTTGAACCACTCTGACTCAGCAGTTAGCAGTACCTGCCTTGAACCAATCAGCTGTGAGAAGTACTTGCCTTGAACCAATCAGCTGTGAGAAGTACTTGCCTTGAAGCACTCGGTGGTGAGAAGTAAGTGATTTTGAACCAGTGCGTGAACTCAACAGTGAGATGTGCCTTGAACCACTCAGTTGTGAGAAGTAAGTAATCTCGAGCCAGTGGATTGAACCAATCAGCAGTGGGAAGTACTTGCCTTGAACCACTCAGATGTGAGAAGTACTTGCCTTGAACCAATCAGCAGTGAGAAGTACTTGCCTTGAACCAATCAGTTGTGAGAAGTTAGTAATCTCGAGCCGGCGGCTTGAACCATTCAGCAATGAGAAGTACTTGCCTTGAACCAATCAGTGGTGAGAAGTAAGTAATCTTGAGCCAGTGGCTTGAACCAATCAGCAATGAACAGTACTTGCTTTTAACCTCTCAATTGTGAGAAGTAAGTAATTGCAAGCCAGTGGTTTGAACCAATCAGCAATGAGAAGTACTTGCCTTGAACCACTCAGTTGTGAGAAGTAAGTTATCGAGCCAGTGGCTTGAACCAATCAGCAGTGAGAAGTACTTGCCTTGAGCCACTCAGTGGTATTATGTGATTTTGAATTAGTGCCTTGAACCACATGGTCACTGAAGACCATAGGGACATGGTGGTGTTAAATTTATGCATTAATTATACATATACAAAATAAGGTATAAATTTATGTTTTTTTGTTACACGTTAACAGGATGTAAACCTACATAACTCATATTTCACAAGCAAGGTTTACGCCAAGACCTGGGTTCACTTATTTCAAACATACATTCATGTCAATTGAAGATTGAATATTTAGCGTCATTTTTATGCCATCGAGGGCTAACAGACGATCAGTTAACCTAACCACTGTTTCCTGGGATTAACCAGTACTCGAGCACACCCCATCTCTGCAAGTAACTGATAACTTTCCCACTTGAATCAGCGGTGAGAGACGAATGATAATGAGACACAATGTCGTATATCAATCATCACGGAGACTGTTGCCGGGCGGGGGATTCGAACTCATGACCCCTGGATTGATAGTCAGGCGCGTAACCGACTGAGCTAATCGGGCCCGGCACATTCATGTCAAAGAATATAGCTTGTTTATAAAGGAACAAGATTCAATTCCCTGTTTTTAGCCCTTCTTTAATCAATGCATGTCAATGCACTTGATTATGACAAACATGTTACTTAGTCCCAAACTACAGATTTCATAGTAAGTAATGTGTGAACAATGAATACTTTTCAACTCCATTCTTTGACTTGATTTGTTTATCTCAGTGACTATTATAATAACGTGTCCTTAGTCATCAACAACTTTGGGGGAAAATGCCCGAAAAACAATAACAAAATAAACAGTGTTTAACAACTACTTTTTAATGAGCTGTTTACAAAGAAGATGTGATATAATAGTTTATGTTAATCAATTTTAGCTTGATTGCGATGAAAGCTCAGAGCTTATATGAACCACTCTCGAGTCTGCTTCCTGGATAAAACCATTACTGAGTGTTGTTTTATGAGAGGCATCAGGTCAGGCTGGAGATCAAACCCGCTACCTCTGGCGTGAGCAGCCAACACTCTATCCATTTCTCTATTGCCCCAGCATAAATGTGATATAATAATTGTAGGCACCTGATAAGTTAAGATTCATTCACATTCAGCTTTTTACAAACTCTGGGTCTCCAAGATTCTTTATCTCGTATACCTCCGAGATCTGAATCTGAAATCATCATAATTAACTAAAGTGTAATTGTTACATAATCTTACACTAAATTATCCATCTAAAATAAATGTTCTAATGATATTAGATACGATACTGTAATGTCCGTAATTGTGACAGTTATTAAGGACTATAAAACTTGTAATAATTGTTGTCATTTCATTGTGACAGGAAAGTTAACTACATTACATTGTACATCATTTTTTTCAGGAGATGAAAGCCCACTGGAGTGTACTGGTGTCCTGTCCATACTTCCAGTCTCTGTATGACAGTGGTATGAAGGAGAGACAGTCAGGTATAACTGAAGTATTATTATACCACAACCTGGTAGATGCATAGTTAGATATGCAAAAAATGGCATAAACTATATTTATCAAATTATTCATATATATATATATATATATATATATATATATATATATATATATATATATATATATACAGGTATGTATTTATCCCCTCTCTCTAGCAGTCCGACATCTGTGCTCACATTTAGCTGAAACTTAATGGAAGAGTGAAGAGTGTTCCTCTTAATTCCAGTTTGATGATTTCTTCTGAAGACAGACTGCTCATTCATTGACTTTACCCTTTACTCCATAGATACACGTTTTTCCCGCACCAATCACAGAAGGCCTTTGAAAACAGTGCAGGAAGAGTTCAGATTGCTCACACTTCCCGCTAATATTGCAACATACTTTGTGATGTTTTAATTGAGTCACGTCATTTCATTTTAATCCATTATACACAGAGTAAAAAATGTTTCATCTTAGAAAAGAGTCAGATGACGTCAAGCAGTATTTAAGTGCTGTCTATTTCTAGAATGGGGATATCGTTTCAAGTTCACAACTCCAATTCGAGGGCTTGGCGCAAAACTATATTGTAACTAGGTTTTTGCAAATTGTTCAGGAGGAGGAAAAAACTGTTTTTTATTTTCTTCTTTAGATATTTTTGCTAATATTTTTCAAAATTCAAATGAAAACTGCATTACTTACAATATAAACAAGTGTTATCAATTAAAGCTTTAATATAACTTGATTTATTTGTAAAAGTTTGAGTTACAATAGTGTTGCGTTGAAAATTCAATAAAACTGAATTTATATTTGGTGCAAAAATATTGTAACTCAATATAAAACTGATTAAAATTAAGTTGTTATTACTCCATAACTAATTTTAATTCTATTAAAGGTTAACACAAACGTATAAGAAGTATTGGAAAAAAGAAAAACATATACAAAAGTATATTAAGCCTATAAATACAATAATTTTGATAGTTCTCGTGTTAACAATCAATTAACCTATGTCATTAACAATGTAAAGCATAATATTTCAGTTATGAAAGTATTAAATTATGTTAATATAAGTTAATATATATTTAATTATATTTCCAAATTCATATTTAGAAATTTATATTGTGTAAATTTATATAGTATGCGGATACTTTATGGACCACAGCATAATCGTAACTAACAGTCATGTTTAAGAATGTGACATTTTGATATTAATATACCAGTATATATCAAACAAAATTTTAAAACTTGTTTTCAGTCTTAAAAATTTACTGACGAATTTTTTCCTGGGGTGCAATAGGCATTTGAGATCAAATTGCATACTACATGATTGTTTTGGTTAAAACCTTATTTTTAGACAAATAGACAAAAAGATACCTGTGTTTTATTTAGTTAAAAATTTGGAAAAAGTTATCGTTTAAATTTAAACAAGCGGTAAGTGGGTACTGTGCCCCATGGGCCCCACTATACCAACATCATTAACAACTGTACCATCTACATTCGTCATACTAACTCCAGTTCCAACTGCACCTTCAAAATTCATCATACCAAATTAATTAAACACCTTTCAGTCTTCATACATGTACCAACTCCACCACCATGGTACTATACCCTTTACACCCACCAAACTAACATCATTATACCCACTGTACCCTATACAACCACCATACCAACATCATCACTTCTACACTCTACATCTAGTATACTAGCACCATTTTCAACTACATCCTTAACATCCGCCAAACCAAATCCATAAGACACTGATCCTTTATATTCATTACATGTATCGACTCTGTCACCATACCAACTTAACTATCCACAGTGACTGTACCTTTAACATCCACCATACCAATCCCACTACCCATTGCATCCATTACATCAATCATACTGACCTAATTAACTACTGAGCCATTACACCCACCAATCCAGTACCATTATCTGCTGTTACATCTACATTCACTCCAATGGTCCCTCTACATTACTCCATTATATAGGTACTGTTTTCTCCCTACCAACCATTATCTAAAATACAAACCAGAACCCCATTACTTACTGTACCCTCTACACCCACTATTTAGATTCAACTACACTGTACCTTCTACATTAAAAACACCAACAGCACTACCTGTGCCCTGAACATCCACCATACCAACTTCATTACTCACAATCCACATTATATCAACATCACTACCCATTTTACCCACTGCGTTCACCATACCAACATCACTACCGTCTGTTTCATGGACACTACATCCACCATACCATCTCAACTCTTCACTGTTCCTTCTACATCCTCTATAATTCTTTACTAATTTCACTACTCACTACCCCCTTAATATCAACATCACTACCCGTTGCAAACCATCATATTCACTATACCAACACCACTACTCATTGTCCACTCTGCATCCACCATACCGTTATAACTACTCACCATACTTACTACATCCACTATACCATATCAACCATTTTAATCACTCATTGTTCCCTTAACACCCATAATACCAACTATACTTCCAGCTGTACCCTATACAACCTCCATACCAACTACACTATAAGCTTTAATATCATTACCAACTATACCAACTACACTACAAGCTGTACCCTTTATACTCACATTACCAACTACACTACCAGCTGAACCGTTTATACTCACATTACCAACTACACTACTAGCTGTACCCTCTACACCCAGAATTCAAACTGCACTACCATCTATACCCTCCATATTCACAATACAAACTACACTACCAGCTGTACCTTCTTCACCCACCATACCAACTATGCTACCAGTCTACCCTCTAAACTCACCATACTACCAGCTGTATCCTCTACACCCACCATACCAACTTTACTACCAGCTGTACTGTTTATGCCCACGATTGCATCTACACAACCAGATGTACCCTCTTCACCCACAATACCAACTACACTACCATATGTACCCTCAACACCCACCATACCAACTATAATACCAGCTGTACTGTTTATGCCCATGATATCATCTACACAACCAGATGTACCCTCTTCACCCACAATACCAACTACATTACTAGTTGTACTATCTACACCCACTATAAAAACTATGCTACCAGCCATACCCTCTACACCCACCATAGCAACTACACTACCAGCCAAACACTCTATACACCCACTATACCAACAACATTACCAGCTGTACCCTCTACATCTACAATATCAACTATGTTTAAAACCAGTCGTATACTCTACACCCACTATACCAACAACACTACCTGCTGTACCCTCAACACCCACAGTACCAAATACATTACCAGTTGTACCATCTACACTCACAACACCAACAACACTACAAGCTGTAACCTTTACACCCATAATACCAACAACACTATCAGTTGTACCCTCTGCATCCACCATATCAACTATACTACCAGCTGTACTGTATATACAACTACGATACCATCTACACTACCAGCTGTACTCTCTTTACCCACCATACCAACTACACTATCAGCTGTACCCTCAACACCCACCTTACCAACTATGCTTCCAATTGTACCATCCACACCCGCTATACCATTTATGCTACTCACCATACCAACTACACTACCAGCTGTACCCGCTTCATCCATAATAGCAATTGCACTACCTGCTGTACTTTCTACACTCACAACACCAACAATGTTACCAGCTGTACCCTCTATACTCAACATACCAACTATACTACCTACTGTAACCTCTTTTATCACTTTACCAACAACTCTACCAGCTGTACCCTCTCCACCTACCATATCGACTACACTACCGGCTGTACTCACAGTCTACACCCATGATACCATCTACACTACCAGCTGTACCCTCAACACCCACAATACCAATTACATTACCAGCTGTACCCTCAACACTCACCATACCAACTATGCTACTAGTTGTACCATCCACACCCACCATACCAACTATGTTACCTGTCATACCCTCTTCACCCAACATACCAACTACACTACCAGCTGTACCCTCAACACTATGTTGCCAGTTGTAGTATCTACACTCACTATACCAACTATGGTATGAGCCATACCCTCTACACCCATCATACCAACTACGCTACCATCTGTACATTTTACACCCACTAAACAAACTATGCTGCCAGCCACACCCTATACACCCACCATACCAACTATGTTACCTGTCATACCTGCTTCACTTACCATACAAAATACACTACAGCTGTACCCTCAACACCCACCACCTGGGTTGTACCCTCAACACCCACCATACCAACTATGTTACCAGTTGTTGTATCCAAACCCACTATACCAACTATGGTAAGAGCCATACCCTATACACCCACCATACCAACTATGTTACCTGTCATACCCTCTTCACCTACCATACCAAATACACTACCAGCTGTACCCTCAACACCAACCACCTGGGTTGTACCCTCAACACCCACCATACTAACTATGCAACCAGTTGTACCCTCTTCACCCATTATACCCCCTATACTACCAGCAATACCAACTACAGTACCAGCTGTACCCTCTACATCCATCATACCAACTACAGCACCCTGATGTACTCCCTGATCCATCATACAAACAAAATTACCAGCAGTTGCTGTACCATCTTGATCCACTTCACCATCTCAACTATCCGCTGTACACTCTGTATCCACCATACCCCATACCAACCCCACTACCCACATTGTGCTTTATTCAATTGGTATGATTAAAAGTTAACTCTGAGAAACCAACATTTATCAATATCTAAAATATATTGTTTTGGTTCTAAGTTAACAGCCATTTTAAAATAATTAGATACTGTTGAATTCTAGTACTGATATATTCAAAAGAATAATACTGAGTGTACCAGGTCATAATCTCATTCTGGAAGTATTCAAAAGGGATATATTGGTTTGGTAAAGTTATAATTGGTATAAATTAAAAGTGTGTTGAGTAATATTGTGAGATTGGACAGCCTTTTTATTAAAAAAGAAATGCGAACCAAAACATTCACTGCAAATTTTAATAATCAGATTTTTTAACAAAATATCAACAAATGGTTCTTTTATAGCACAATAACTATATTAATCGTCCATTTTATATTTCACTAATGTCCAAATCAATAAAACATTTAACATTCTCTTCTGAATAAAATTACTTTTTTATCAAATTAAAATGTTTTTAAAAATTTAGTGGGGGGAAAAAAAAAAAAAAAAAAAAGTCTCTTTATCTGTTTTTCTTCAAAATCTGAGCTATCATTTGAAACTTATATTGCAATATTCTTGGACTAAATAAAAGTGTGGTTATACATGATAACTGGGTTTAATAAAATAATAATAATTTAATTCAAGTTACAATAGTTTTGCACCAATATAAATAAAGGTTTCCAAGATATTATTTGGTGCAAAACTATTGTAACTCATGTTACAATAGTTTTGCGCTAAAGAATTAGTGTATTTAAGATACAATATTTTCACCAAAAGTGAATATCTTCAAAATTATTTAAAATATCAGGACCAAATTTTAACACAAGATGCACATTGTAAAACTATAGTAATTTATGCAAAAAAAACAGTTTTTGGAAAAAAACGGAGTTACAATAGTTTTGTGCTGAGCCCTCGAATTTAACTATCTGTTTTGTCACATTTTAGTGGATTTGACATACCAAACCATATGGAGTTTACTAGCTCACCTGAGCCAAAGGCTCACAGTTGAGCTTTTGTGATTGCCTGGTGTCCGTTGTCTGTCATCCGTCGTCCGTCCTTAACTTTTAGCTTTTAACAACTTCTCCTCTGAAACCACTGGGCCAATTTTGATATTATTTCACAGAAATGTTCTTTGGGTGACCCTCTACCAAGTTTGTTCAAGCCATTTTGATTAGTCAAAAAACATGTCGGGTTAGTTTACTGTATAAGCTATACTAAAAACTTAAAAAATCTTCTTGTCAGAAACTACTGGCTCAATTTTAAAATAATTTCACAGAAATGTTCCTTGGATGACTCTCTACCAAGTTTGTTCAAGCCATCTTGATTCGTCAAAAAACATGGCAACCAGGGGGTGGGGTTAGTTTTATGTCAAATTACTCCCCCTGTTTTATAGCATAAATGTCTGTATATAGCAATTATTATAAGAAGAGGTAATAATCTCATTGAATAAACTTTTTTTTTGCTATTATTATACAATATTATACCAGATATAAGTTTTAAAAGATAATTCACCATAAAAAGATCAATGATACTATTATAATCAATGATTGAAACATTATTCATATTATTCAAATATCATAAACCTTTTTTATAATAGATGTTAATCTGAATATAAAAGTCAAGAGTTTTTCTGGTTCAGACAGGGATGGTTTACTGCTTCATAACAAAGCAATACTATATTTCTAGCTAGTTTCATAACAGTAAGAGATTTTCAGTGTCAAAGTGTACTTGAAAATCATGGAGGAGGAGCTTAATTGTTTTTGGGGGAGAGTGCACTGCGACAAAGATTCTTTCAAGTGATATACTTTGGGAAGGCTTGTGTTTGAAACTGATAGGAATATTTATTGTACTGGAACTGAGGATTGTTTCATGCACAATAGTTTAGTCTTATGTTTTAGTTTGAAACTATTCTCAAACATAACAGGTTAGTTTTGTGCCGGAACTGGATTTTTATCTTAGTTTGAAGACTTAGCATCTATAGTAAAAACTTCAAAAGCCTTCTAGTCCGAATCTACTGACCTGATTTTGATGTAATTTCACTGATATTTACCATAGGTGAACGTCTACCAAGTCTGAACTCTTCTATGCATCTGTTACATCTCTAAAACAAATCAAAATTCTAACTACTTGCTCATCTCATCTTTCTGGAATTTTGAGCATACATGTATTATATAATCTACTTATGTTGGGTGACTCAAGGTCAGTCAGGTGAGCGATAAAGGGCCATCTTGGCCCTCTTGTGTATTAATGTTAATGAGATGCTTTTTATCCATTTTAATATTCATTTTAAGACATTTATAGGTTTTTTCCTGATATATTTCCTTTATGTTCATATCTAAGTCACATAATAAATAAATAAGTCCAGTGATTTCATTTCGATTTCAATTTGACACTTTATACAGGTCTACATGTACATGTAGTAAAAACTGTTTCATCTTAGAAAGAATCCGAGTGACAATGCAACGGTTGCAACCTACTCTGTACGATTTTCTTTATTCCATGCACTATACAAAATAAAAAGTGGGGTGGTAGGGTGGTAGTGTAATGGATAGAGTGTTGGCCGCTTGTGCCAGAGGTTGCGGGTTCAGTCCCCTGGTCAGCCTGATGCCTCTCTTAATCTCAGTACGGGTCCTATTCAGGAGGTGGACTCAAGAGCAGTTCATATAAGCTCAGAGCTTTCATCGCAGTTGAGCTAAAATAAATCAGTATTAACTATACAAGTGAAAATAACGAAATGACAAATATAGTGAGCTGCATGTACATGTATCGAGCCTACTCTGTACATTTTTTCTTATTCCATGCACTGCACAAAAGAAATGAAAATAAGGAAATGGCACATTTCTTAATATCCTAATCAGAAATGGTTATGGTACTGGAAAACACTCATCAAACAAACTATCCTGTGGAGCAGCTGGCCATGTTATTACTGTGTTAATTGTTTTCCCTCCCAACCCGCGAAAATCCTCGACTCAAATACATACATTGCTTGGAAAAAAAAAATGTTGAAATCAAATAATTTTGTATTTTCCACGATGCATGTAGATTGTATGGTGTTTCACTGAACAGCATGCGAACAATAAACACAGCTATTATTTTATTTGGCCATATTCCCACTTGAGATGTTTTCATTGTTAACACACTTCTCTCGGCTATTGTTGACGCATACATAAAAAAACGTAAGCAAAGGTTTGCACAAACCAGTCTGTTCCCATGGAGTGTCGATATGTTTCAATGAATGTTTATGCATCACTGTGTGAAAGAAATAAGAATTTGAGGTTTTGCTGATTAGAACAATTTATGGCTTTCTAAAATATTATAGCATACATCATGTGTGAAATTTTATTTTTGTAGTGATTTTGAAAATGTTGTTTTGTGTTTTGCAGATAAGGTGACTATCAGCATTGGAAAGACGATTGCTGTGCGATCAGCCATTACATTCCTGTACTCAGGTGTCCTTGAGATTTCATATGACAATGTGCGTGATATTCTGGAGGTTGCCGATTACCTGCAAATTGATGACCTGAAGATGGCATGTGCCACATATCTAGCCTCAGTCACCATCAACATACAGAACTGTATCAATCTAAGCTTGTTGTCTAGTCTCTATGACCTTGACATTTACAATAAAGTGTTTGACTATGTCAGAGGTCATTTGCCAGAGGTCATGCAGCAGACAGAGACTTTGAGTCTCACTCCAGAATCGGTCATGGAACTACTCAGGGATAAATCTTTAAATTATGTGCCCATGGGAGACTTTTTCCACTTCATTGTAAAGTGGGTCAGGCACGATTCCGAAGCACGGGGAAAATATTTTGAAAAGATGTTCTGTGAACTTGACCTCAAGCAAATGTCTAGTGAATTTCTTGAGACAAATGTTGAAGTGTGTTCGCTTGTGACGGATTCTGACCCGTGTAAACTTCACGTTCTTAACATAAAGATGAAGCACCTGACTGGTTTACTGCCTGATGAGCCCACAAGTGACGTTGTTTTGCTTGTAGGTGGGTGTGGCGTGGGACAGTATTTTCATCCTTTCTTCTCAGCACCATACTTTCCACTATCTGATGTCATCTCTGTTAATCATGTGTACGGGTATATTGTGAACGAAGACAGATGGACAGAGTTGGCTCCCTTGCCTTACACAATGAGAAAACCTTTAGTTACGTATAGCAAATCTACAAACTGTCTTTATGTGTACGATGCGAGCACTGCGGCACAAATTGACAATGACGTAGTTTATATCTTCAAATTTAACATTTTGGAGAAGTCATGGACCAATATGCGAGTCACGTTACCTGCGGTTTGTAACGAAATTACGATTCAATTCATTTTCTATTGTCACAATAAGTTGTACATAGTGGCCTCTGGGCAGTTCTTTAATGAGGCTAAGAACCATCCAGAATCACATGTTTGTCTGTTTTGGGTGTCAGATGATGGACAGACAGAATTGATGCAACAGTTGTTTCCCCGTAGCTCGCGAACTCAGATATCAGCATGTGTAGTGGATGATAAATATCTATGTATACTTGGGCATAAATGTGGATCGTACGGTTCTTCACGAAGCAAAGTAGTCAGATTCATGTATTTAAACACACACACAATGCAGATGAGTGAATGCTCTAAGGGGGTAAGCTATGAACCCATAATGCTTCCTGTTGAAAACGTGTTGTACTTAACTAAACCAGGAAGTAACAGACATCGTAGATTCAACTTCTGTGCCAATCGCTGGAGTCTTGTTAAAGAAATGCTGTTACCGTATCCAACTGAGGAGCCAGCACGCACAGACTATGTCTACACGATGTACAACAACGAGCTGCTAGTGTTCGGAGGAAAATCTCCCACATCAAAGAAACTGATTGAGAATGCATGTAGCTACAATATTGAAAAACAAGCGTGGACAAACTTGGCAGTCATTCCTAAAGCTGTGACAAACTGTGGGGTAGTTGTCGCCAAGATACCCAAAGAGCATGTCCGGTGCCACATTGATTGCCCACACTGTGTGTTCTACTCTGTACGCAGCCAAGCCATCTACCAGATCGACTACCCCGATGACGAGGATGAAGAAGATGAGGATATCTCGTATGAAGATGATGAAATGTACTCCGATTACTGGGATGATGACCTTTATGACAACATGCCAGACTTTGATTGGTATTGATTCAAATCTCAACAGTACAGATACCACTTGGACAAACACTGAACACATGTTGACAATAACATGACTTATTTAGGGAAGGAAAAGCAACTGATTGAGATGTTATGAAAGCTCGCATATTCACACAAAATCTTTCGAAATCTCGTTTTCAAATATCCTAACTTCCATTCATCTCAGAAATACAAATAAAAATTCTTTCTTTGCATAATTGAATTCTCTACAAAACGACACCATTCCCAGTAAATTGTGTTTGCAATTTTTTGAGTACTTGCGATTACAAAATTTGTAGTTGGCAACCAAAAAATCAAGGAAAATACTTGAAATTTTATTTCAAACTGCAATATTTAAATTCAGTTTCATTTTGCATGTTTAAAATATTATAAAACATCTAGGGCTATTAACACCTTACATTTTATTTAAAAGAAATCTGTGAAATTTGAATGGTAAATTAGCCCAATTATTAATTCTTCACATGCTATTTTATCAACATTTAGTAGATAGATAGCAAGTTTCCTATCCTTCTGTATAAATCCTTGACAGTAACAAGATTTGATCAGACTTGAACTGATACAAATTAGACTTAACGGTACATGTCAAACTTAAATTGGTACCAGGCAGACTTAGGCTGGTAATGAGACATGGGCTGGTACCAATAATAGCAGCAAGTCCCAATCAGACTGATTGGTATTGAGCAGAAAAACTGGTCCAAATTAAACTTCTGTTAATTTTATTTCAGAGCGAGTTATTTAGAGTTTTATCTAAAAGTGAAATATATGCTTTCTTTTTTTTTTTAAATGTTGACCATGTATGGATTTAGATCCTAATTTTCTCAAGATTACAAGCCTGTATTAAGAATGTTACTTAAATAATTTTACAAATTTTACTAATTTTTACAGGTGTAACATTTTCACACAAGCTTATGAGTCAGACATGGTAAATTAAACCATTCTTGATTTTACAACACTTTTCACATTAAACCATTGTTACAGTAATTTGTTTTCCATATTTTTATATTGCTAGATAATAGATGCATATAAATATATACATGTATATATAATTGATGGTCAAAGGATCTCAATTTTAATATTAAAATCAATTATGTTTTTATTAACCTTTTATTAATGTGTCCTATGGTAACCTATGTGAATGATTACAATGGCAATGTTGGCTCTTGTTGAACATTTAGGACAGCCATTGTTACATGTACTATCATGCAGTAGATGACAGCACAATAACTTATCATATACAATACAATATATATATCAAACAGTAAGGTTGTTGCATGAACACTTCAGTCATATTATAGTAAAATGAATGAAGTTTAACATACGCGAATTCAAGAACTTGTACCAGAGTTGTTTTGTGCAATCAGTTGTGAATGTTCAAAATTTGTTGTTTTTAACCCTGCTTTTAAATCGAAACCTGTTGCAATGATTAGATGGAAAGGTAACACAGCTTTGGTTTTATCTGTGTAAAAGTTAAAAGTCATATAATGGGAAATAAAGTAAGAAATAAAAATAAATGTTACTAAAAACAATTTTCAGTCAGTAATGGCTTTTTTTAAGGGAAGAAAGCAAAAATCATCAGAAAGATATATATTGCCAGAGGGTGCTGTTAACAAGAAACTGTGGTATTATATTTTAAAAAAAGCTTAAATGAAAGCTGAGATTTTATAGTGCAAGTAGACAAATTTTAATTGATTTATGCCAGATGTCAAAATTTTCTAATAGAAAGCCCGGGAACTACCTTAAAAGGAATTTATCAGGATTTTACAAACTTTTAAAATTGGCTGAAATACATTTTTTTCAATATATCATGCCTATATGTACTCATTCACCTCATATTGCTAAAAAATTTTATAATTAAACTTACTAAAATAATATATTAAAACGGGAACTCCTATCTTTGGCTACACGCCTTGGTTAGACTTAATTAGATTTCCTGCTTAAAGCAACACATCCATGTTTGAACTTTTTAAAAAAAAAATTTAATTGAGTTATGAGCACATTTCCCATACAAACATATGATCAATTAACTGTATATGAGCATATAAACACAATCCGGAACAAAATGATGCCCAAATTATAATGCGTGACTAACACTTTATAAAACAAGCGTGTAACTCACCCGAGTCAAAAAAAATTGTCAAAATGACTTTCAAGGCAGGTAAAGTACACTACGCACTAAAACGTGAAGTTTTTTTAATACGACTCGCATAATTCAATTTGAAGCCAAGTTGGAATCCTCGGCAATTTAAAAATAATTTATAAAGCGTTTGTCACGCTTTATAATTTGGACATCTTTTTTTATACGTCTAAAGCGTTCTGGATAGTGTTTGTTAGCACATATACAGCTCACTGACCATATATTTATGTATGGGAAATGTGCTCACAACTCAACTGAAAAACTTTTTAAAAAAGTTTAAACGTGGATGTGTTGCTTTAAAGTGCAAAAATAATATATTAAAACGGGAACTCCTATCTTTGGCTACGGGCCTTGGTTAGACTTAATTGGATTTCCTGCTTAAAGTGCAACATATTTTATGTTTCCTGCTTGAAGTGCAATATATTTTGTTACATTGAATCAGTTTGATTTCAAATTGATCTGTTATACATGGGTGGATCCAGGATTTCAGTTAAGAGAGGTGGGGGCGCAACACAAAACCTGAATGGACAAACACGTTTTCAGTAGAAATATAATGCATTTTGATAACTAAGGGGAGGGGAGGGGGTAAACCACGAGTAGATCTGCCGTTGATACAGGTAAACATGCATTAAAAATTGTTTCATTTTAGAAAGAGTTCGAATGACATCAAGCAGTAGTTTAGTGCTGTCTATTTTTAGAATTGGGAATTCGTTTCAAGTTTACCACTTCAATTAAAATATTGATTTTATCACATTTTGGTGGATTTTACCAAACCATTAGAACTTGATTTATTAATTATATTAAGATGTTTTTTATCCTTTTTAATAATTATTTTATTTTTTAAGACATTTTTAGCGTGTTTTCCTGATATACTGCCTTTAAATAGAAAAGTAGGTTTTCATTATTAAGGTTGCCAATAATTTGTTTTCTTGATGTACACAATGCACAGTTTTTAATTGATATATTGTCTTCAAATCCATAGGTATTTGTGGAGATACAGATTTTTATCTACGTATATTGTAGGTTGTATTTACATTATTTAGTAAAATACAGTAGAACTTCGATCGATCAAACTTTACGGGAATTGCAAATAGTTCGAGTCATCGGTAGTTCGAGTCAAGTCTGGTACAACAATCATCATACATGTACATGGTGTACAAGTACGTTTGTGACTGTGTTATTGAATCCCATGCATAAGCTTTGAACAGGTGCTATAGATGATGTAAATGATATGTATTTCTTGTTTATGTAAAAAATCCAATATACCAGAAAAGATAATTTCAAAATATAATTATTGCACTATAATTACTTAATTTACCTTTTATCATCATAGTTTTATATACTCATGTATAAATAGCTATATTTAGCTCGGCAATCATCAAAGAGACTGACTTAGTTATCCCCCGGTTACCAGGTCCGTCACTAAGTTGCTCAGCCATTTCTTCTTCAGGTGATTGTGTTGTAAAATACAACATTGTGCAGTGAGAGTGAACGTCCCATGTCTAAGATTTATATGGTAAAATTGTATGTGACACTCTTTACTATTCAATGTTTGCAATGATTTCATCTTAAATTACAAATAAACACCAAATTAAGAATCAAATTAATGCAACATGCGGTATACAATTAAAGCAAACATGTAACCAATTATAAACACACTCGCCAAATTATCATAACAAACTTCTCGCTCTTTAAGACAGTGTGAACATTATAATGTGTAGAAATTACTTCACACCTTTGAATGCGTGAACAAACATGGCAAACTTCTCCGATTTTCTTTATCTTTGATCAGTTGTTCTACCAAAAGGTGCGAAAAACACAGGTAAGTGTGTTGGCGGGACCTAATTTCTAGTTCGACTGTTCAACCTATCAGTATTCTAGCCATCGGCGGTAGAACAATAGAAATTAAATAGGAATTTGGCAGAGACCCGGTTAGTTGTTCGACAATCGGTGGTTTTCCAGCCAACCGAGTTCAAGCTATCAATGTTCTACTGTATACACATTAGTTGTGATTCTTTTTAAAGGTTGCCATAAAGCAAATACTTTTCAGGTTTAAAATGGCAATCGACCCATTCCTAGTGAAAATTGTTAATTTTAAGGTTTTATCACATTTGATTTTGTTTTAATTCATCTATTAATGTTTTTGTTAATAAATGTTTATAGCTGTAAATATATATTGTTGTCTTTTCTTGTTAATGACAAATCTGAATATTTATCATCATTTTTATGCCATTGAGGACTAACAGATGATCAGTTAAATTAACCACCCTTTCCTGGGACCCTGTAAGGTTAACCAGTACTCCTGCACACTCATCTCTGCAAGTAATTGAAAACTTCCCCACTTGAATCAGAGATGAGCGAAAAATGACAATGAGACGCAATGTTTTATACTAGTATATTAATCATCACAGAGACTGTGTACAGTTGGTGATTCAAACTCCCGACACCTGGATTGATAGTCAGACGTGCAACCAACTGAGCTATTTTGGCTCAGCTTTTAAATTAAAAGACAGACCATACATGTACTTGTCTTTTCTGTGTATGCATACAATTATTGATTTTTTTTAAGCCCATGTGGTTTCGGCTAAGAATAGAATCACTGAAGATCTCTGCAGAAGGGTTGGAACCTCCTAATGGGTGTCGTGTTCATTTTATCTTTTTTTTGTCATGTTCACTATTGTGGTTAAATTATCAACCCCTTTTGATGCCATATGAGTGATGGCAAGAATAGGATCACTGTGGCTCATGCATTTCGTAGGAAGCGAAAATTCAAGTAATACAATATAATTTGCTGAAACTCTGCAGGTATCAAGGTTCTAGGTTCATTCTGCATATTATTTTAATCTGTATGTTAATTTGTTGTACATGTAGAGTGAACCTGGAATGTTCCTTTCTGTTGGCATTGAATAATCTATAATATGTTAGTATGCTGTAAAACCCTATTTATTCATTCATTTATTCATATATTTTTTTAAAACCTTTTAAGAAATTCTTTCTGTGATGAGTATATTAGCCATTAACTATTTTGTTAAGGTCTGTCCAACTCAGTTGTAACAGTTCTGACTTTATTCAGGGGTTGTCAGTTTTATACCATAACTGGCAATACAGTCTGGTGGTTTGTTATGAACTTTAGTTTACAGTCACTCAACTCCCATCTAAATATGAGGTGAAGTTGTCTGTGACCTACAGAGATAAGGTGTCTAGTACTGATTAACCAAGCCTATCCCAGGAATAATTATTAGGTGCACTGATAACAGATATATAACTGAAATACTATTGAAAAAAAAAGGTGTTAAGTCCCATACGCAAGTTAATTGGCGTAAGAGGGTCCTTTGTGGTCTTCGGCACCATGTGAACATCGCTTCACCTCTAAGGTTGTAGGTTTGAGTCTCACTCAGTCAAAAAACTTTGTCAGAAAGTTTGCGGAAGGACGGTGGTTCTACTCTGATTCATTCTTAGGTTTTCCCCACCAATAAAACTGGATATGCCACATACAGTATAACCTGAAATGTGTTGAAAATGGCGTTAAAACCAAATTCAAATAAAAAGATATGATAATAATTGGCATAACTATTTTAAGACTATCTTTTTAAAACTCTTACCATTTTTTTCTTACAGAGTTTTATCTTCCTTACTGTTGTGGAGACTTGTTTTATCAGATAAATGGTACAGTAAGGATCTTTAAGGTTAAAGGTCAAGTTCATATTTACCAAATCAAAACTTTATTTTTACTTTCAAAGCTCAAAAGTGGGCTAGTCTGAGCACCCTGTGTCTGTCGTCCGTCCATGAACTTTTTGGTTTGTGCATAGCTCTTCCCCAAACTTACATATTAGTTTCATAACCATAATATCTCGGACAAGTTCTTGAACTGGGCAAAGCAGATAATTAATGTCAGAGTTATAGCCCTTGAAACATCAAGAATTTAACTTTTTGATATTGTGTGTACTCTGGTATCTACATCATGCATTTGATACTCTTTAAACTTGCACAGAAGTTATATAACCATAATATCTCAGCTAGTTCTAGAACTGTCTAAATCAGATAATTAAATTCAGAGTTGTGGCCCTTGAAACAAAAAAGGCATGTTTTTTACTTTACTTGCACTTTAGTACCCAGATTTTTAATTTGATTCTCATTAAACTTACACAATAGTTATATAACAATGATATCTTGGACAAGTTCTTGAACTGGCCAAATCGGATAATCAATGTTAGAGTTATGGCTTAAAATTGTGTAATTTGTTGAGTGCACTCTAGTCATTGAATCCCCATCAAACTTACATAGTAGTTATATATACGTATAGGTATGTATCACCTATAATATCTCGGACAAGTTTTTGAACTGACCAAATGAGGGTCCACTGTGGACGAGTGGTCTAAAGGCGTCTCAAGATCACTAACCTCTCATCGCTATGGTTGTAGGTTCGAGTCCCGCTCAGTCCAAAAACTTTGTGAGATAATTTCCAGTTACTTGGGGAAGGACGGTGGTTCTACTCAGTCTGAGGTCATCCTCCACCAGTAAAACTGGATATGCCATATATAACCTGAAATGTGTTGAAAATGGTGTTAAACCCCATTCATAAAAACAAAACAAAAAAATGAACTGGCCAAATCAAATAATTACTGTTGGAGTTATGGCCCTTGACTGATGGGAAATTGGGTTATTTCACCTAGTGTGCACTCTAATAACTGCATTTGCCTTTCAACAATATTCAAACTTAGGCATTAGTTACATAATCGTAATATCTTGGACAAATGTCAGATAATTAATCTCAGAGAAATAGGCCTTGAATCATCAAAAAAATGTGTCATTTGATGTTGTGTAGAACTTGCAGTTTTTAGTTGATCTTCATAAAACTTTAATTGTAGTTATATAACTAAAATATTTTGGGCAAGTTCTTGAACTGAGTTATGGCCCATGAACTTCCAAATGTTATTTTACTTTGTATCCCCTTTAGCACCCGCTTTTTTCATTGGATCCTTGCCAAACTTACACAGTTGTTATAATATAACAATAATATCTGAGACAAATGGCCAAATCAGATAATAAATGTCAGAGTAATGATACTTGAACTGTGGTATTTGATGCTGTGTGCACTCTGGCAATCGCAGTTTTCATTTGATCTTCACCAAAGTTACATCAATACCGATTGAGTTATAAGCATTGAATTTAAAAAAAAGGTCCATTGGTCTGGTTATCACAATATCTGTTTTATAGCCTCTCAATTATTATTGATTTTATTAATTTGGTAAAATTCAAACCCAAGATATAATACTTTTGTGGGATATTTCCTACACAACAAGTGGTCATTAGTAAATGGTAGGTCCGTACTTGGCTTGAACTTCTGATGAGTGATAGGCTGTCAATAGGGTAACGTGTATCCAATTTTAGATACCGAGTATAAGTACATATCCATGAAAAACGTGACTTGTATATGAATTAGCCGTCACTTTAATGATAATTAGAGTACAGTACATGGTTATAAGAGAAACGGAGAGTTTGAATGAGGGAGAATAAGTCCTGTCTGAGGACTTTAGGCTATAGCCGATACGAGCGGCATTCTATTTAAGTTTCAAGTGGACATGTGTTTTTGAATGGGAACATGACCTTTTCCTCAGACATTTGTTTTATGTATCAATATGCCAAACTATAGCAGTAAAATTACAAGATACGCCAAATTTTGCTTAGTACGTAGCATAAGTATGCGCCTCGTATATTGTACACTACATAAGTCGATGTATTGTGTCATTTAGTGGTATTCTAATAACATGAAATAATACTTCTATCATTGTTTAGTTTAAACATATTTTATTCATGATATTTACAACGTATGCATGCATATACAATGACAACACATATTAGGATTAGAACGAAAGCATAATGCTTATCGAGCTCCTATTTTTAATATTGAAATGGCATATGTACAATGTATACATAACTGGTTTTAATAATTGTGGGAAATATTTTAGTCAGTACTGACAATAGAATAAAACTGGATAGGGGAATTTTTATATCAGTATTTTGAAATTCAATTCGAACTATTTGACATAAATTGCTCCTGGCTGCCGATTAGAAACGTTTGCTTTTTATGGTAAATTCGTGCACAGCTTTAAAAATCCATGAGTTTAATTCGTAACTTAGTCTGGAATCTCCATATAAGATAATTTCTGTAGAAACGATACATAAGGTCGAGAGTGTATTTAAAAATTCCAATCTTATGTTATGATGGACATGTAAAGAAAAGTGATGAGTATCATCGATGCTACCACAATGGCATAACGGAGATTCAGTTATATGTATAGATACACGCGCTGATTGAGGTAACTACAATTTGTTCTAAGGCGCACGTGGAGTGTCTGGGCCTTTCTACTCCCTGAATAATAATATTAGGGTGCGTACCTCTATCTATATTGAGCCAACTATTGAGATAAACGTTAAAAAGTATAAACCGATTCCAAACAACGGGTTTCATAGTAATGAATTCCATTTCCAAACTACAGATGGTAGAAATGAGTTAAAATAATTGTTTGTTCGTGAGCGAATTGTGTGTAAGTTGTTATCATTCTTTAATCTGTGTTGGGACTCTTGACCTACACCAGTGCTGAAATACATGTATATGCAAGTGACATATTATGGACCATTTTATAAAACAGAATAAGTTTATGCTTTCGCCTTCTAACTTCGAGCGTTTCCCAGTTAATCTCAGTGTTCAAATTGTGTAATGACATAAGTTTAGTAGTTCCAGAGTTTCAGAAATTGAGGTAGAATTTGATACACTGGGTGAATTTAGTATTTCAGGTCCGGGATTAGGGTGTTTATCTCCCGATTGTAAAAGGAAAACTAAGAACCAGGTGCACGTGATTGCTATAAAATGTAAGCATAATGTATCTTTTACAAACTTTGCGTTAATGAAATATTTACGGCCTAATAACAGACGTTTACAGGAATGTTCAACGGTGTTTGAGAGTCTAGATATAGATAAGAAGTTTTCAAGCAAAAGGAATATACTTAGTAATAAACTAATTAATGATAGCAGCAGAAGCAAATGCAACAAAGTTGAAAACATACACTCACATCGATATGATGGCATGATGGCGGTATGACTGCCTATATTTTACGAAATTGCAATAAGAGACAAGAGGAACATTTCTACCGCCAACATGCAGTCACACCTTGGTGGTGTTATGAAACAAAGATAACAAAATATAATATGACATTCAGAATTTCACCCTACAAGATTCGGTGTCGCGTGCCCTAAAAATGTTGAGAAAAAAAAAGAAATAAAAGACGTTCAAGAAAATAAACGTGAAGCAATGGAATAGCAGTCAGATATATCACAAATGAGAGGACAAATTTGGTCAACGTAAGAAATATGAGAATTCCAATACAGGTCAATCAAATGACTTATTACATAAAATTAGGATAAATTTAAGAGAAATGCTTATCAGGACAATATTAAAAAACAAAGCAAAAAGAAAAACGAAAATATAAACGTTCGTGAGAAATATACAGGAAAAGGCTAATAATTCAAACTTGCATTGGTCCGATTGTTACCGGTATGTTCGGTGCCATGGACAATGAATATAATTTCAATTTGTAAATTCAATAGATAACATGAACATTGGGCAAGCAATTACAAATACAATACTTCAAAATTAGATATGCAGTATCAATACACAATTATTTAGACCAATATTATTGCTTTCCTCAATAGAAAAAGCCTTCGAAAAAAAAAATTTTAAACATGTTTTTAACTTCTTTCAAAATCATAAGATTATAACATCGCTGCAATCTGGTTTTGTTCCAAGAAATTCCACAACTAACCAATTAGTTTATCTATACAATTTCTTTTGCCAGACAAAGAAGTTAGGGTAATCTTTTGTGATATCAGCAAGGTTTTTGATCGTGTTTGGCACAAGGGACTGTTAGTTAAACTGAAAGCTGCTGGTATCACAGGAAATCTACTTTCTTGGTTCGATAATTATCTTTGCAACAGGAAACAACGCGTAGTGTTACCTGGTGCTACATCAGACTAGGTTTACATAAAAGCAGCTGTACCCCAAGGTTCTATCTTGGGTCCTCTTTTTATTCTTATTATACATTTATGATATTGTTGATGATATTAACTCAGATATTCGTTTATTCGCGGATGACACCGGTTTATTCATTATTGTTGACGACCCCATTACTACCGCTAACTTATTGAATACAGACCTTTCAAAAATATCAGAATGGGCGAATAAGTGGTTAGTAAAATTCAATCCGTCAAAGACCGAGTCATTATTGTTTTCTTTCAAATTAAATCACATGAACCATCCTCATGTTTTTATGAACAATCATCAGATTTCAGAAGTAAAACAGCATAAGCATCTTGGTGTCTTTCTATATAATGATTTATTATAGCATAGCCATATTGATTGTATTAAATCCAAAGCATGGTCACGAATAAACATAATGCGTACATTGAACTATAAACACGATAGGGTGCCCCTAGAAACTATATACTTTTCTTTTATCAGACCAATCCTTAAATATGGTGATATTTTATATGACAAATGTACTCAGTATGAAAAGCATGAACTTGATAAAATTCAAAATGAAGCGGCTAGGATAGTAACTGGTGCAACAAAACTTGTCTCCATTGAACAACTATATCATGAAACTGGATGGGAATGTCTAAACCAAAGACAATGGAAACACAAACTTGTTCAACTTTATAAAATGAAATAAACTTATATCCAGAGTTTTTATCCATTCTCATTCAACCGACAGTAGGTAGAACATCATGATAAACATTAGGCAACTCACAAAGTATTCAAACTATACATACACGTGCAAGCTTTCACTACAACTCTTTTCTACCCTTATCCAAACGTGAATGGAATACTCTTGCAGAGAGAATCCGTAACTCTGAATCTGTCTCATCTTTAAAGTATGCACTTAAATGTCAACTTAATATACCTTCAATTCCAAAGTATTTTCTCTTTGGATCAAGAAAACTTCAAATTCTACATACACGTCTCTGAACCAAATGCAGTGCACTTAACAATGAATTGTTTTCAAAAAACATGATAGATTCCCCTATTTATATTTGTGGTGAAATTGAAGACGCTGATCATTTTCTACTTCATTGCATCTCATATCGCGACTCATGAACAGTACTCAAAAGATCATTACCACCCCATCTGCGAATAACTACCCATCTTCTTCTCTTTGGAGACGAAACTTCTCCTATCGATACAAATATTAAGTTAATTTAACATTTTGTAATGTCACGTGGTTTGTTTGAGGATGGTTTGCCAACACGTTGCCATCTGTCGATCCCCGATATGTCTATGGCTACATTAAAGGCAGAAGCCATTGTTGAGATAATAGTGTCAGTGTTTTCCGTCTCAGACTCTCTCACCCCATCACGCGAAGACAGTGCCATCTACTATATTGCTCAGCGGAGTCTGCGGATAACTCTGAGTGACTCTCCCCTTGAGAGTTTGTTTTTCAGCTCTGAGGTCCGAGATTTCCTTTTTTAGACTGACTAATACACCGGAAATAATACCTTCAATCATGGTTTCGGTCATTACTTTAACCATTTCCTGTACGTCATGACGAAAAGAATCATGGAGCATAGCTTAGATTCCTTTAAGGTTTCAATAAAAAAAAAGAGAAAATCAATGTATTATTATTATTTTTATATTTTTAGCATTGACTGCAGTTTGAACATACAACATCCTGCGTGACAGTCAAAGGCGTACCCCATTATACTACTTTGGAGCCTAATAACAGTATAAGAGCTTTTAAAGCTGTTAGGTCTTGAAAGGGGCGTCATTCTAGTTGACCGGAACTAGAATTAATGCATACATTTGATATAAGTTTTATGTTATGCAAATCGTTGTAACCGACTAAAAGTTTTTGCTTGTGAATACAAAATACCTCGAAATGTTTGCTATGCATCCAAACATTTCGGCAGTTTGCTGGTACTGCAAATAGTCTAATTTTGAAATCCTCATTAATTTCAGGTCAACCCAACTTGTGGGACGTGGTTACAATCACCGGTTGTGGAGAATTAAGCGCCTTTGACTGTCTTCTCTCTTACTTGTTTATGTCTAATAACATAACTTTCTGTTTTGTGTTTGAATAAACCGGTTTGAGTCCATATTTAATATGGATGTCATAAATGATAACTGGTTTATCAAGCACTATTAGTACTCCGTTCTGGCGTTCTTCATCCTAAAGCTCTTTATTCTGTACATTCCCGTATTAGTCTGTTTCTTTATTTTACTATCTTTCATTCAGAAGTGTGCTTACTCATGGCCTATATACTTGCTCCGATACAAAACCATCCATATTTCTTACCTTTCGCTTGTGTTCGCCACAGTACCCTTTACTACAGGTGACCAATATAGTGACCCGTTTAATGTTCAGGTTAGGTAGACCAGCATATACTTTCTCATACATTCTGATACACTCTCTCCTCAAACGCTCCTATATCAATGAATATATGATCACAATGGATACAAAAACAATGAGTGTTGTATTAAACAAGCACTGTTGCTAGGGTAAGTCACTCTGTGGTAACGTTAAATGTCGCAACCGACATTATATGTCGCAACACTGACACCAACGATAAAGGACTCACACCACAATTATCTCCCTTGAGTACTCCGGACCGACAGATGAAGGAGGTAGAAATTAAGCTTTAATTCCCTTTTTCTCATTTTTTTCAGGGCTTGTATTGCAGTGATTTATTTCTTTTTACACAACCGATTTGCATATTTTATGCCTTATATTGATATAATTGTTGACTTTTTCTACTTAAAAAACCCTGAAAAGTGACAAAAATACCAAAGTCCAAAGAAGGATGCCTCTTCAATAATATACTAAAATTTGAATAATTTCTTACGACGAGGAGCATCACAGGTTATAAAACCACTGGGCTACCCCACACCCGTTTCACCTATTTTTGGAGGTATATATGAGTGACATATAAGTGACATAATGAAGGTTAAGGGTATTTGACATCACTTTCAGAGGTGGCATAAAACATTGGGCTTTTCCACGTATAAATTGCCTTTTTACAAACTTGCACTCCAGAAAATGAACTATTTTACCGTCAGTAGCATTTTTTCGTAATGAGTCCGCGAGCCCATGCTATTACGAAATTAGTGCAACATGTAGGATGCAATAAAAAATGATGTTTCCTCGAAAATTTCGGACAAAATCACCATTACTGTTAGTTATCCTCCAGCCTAAATATCGGTTCTCTCTATTTCTATAGTTACCTTAAAACGACTTAGGTATATCTTCTATTATTTTAATACTTCTTAAGTACAATAATAATTCAAATGAAAACCCTTTTAAATTTCATTTTTCAATAGATGTACGTTTATTTCATAGCGGGGTTCCAAGTTATACTGCTGTTGTGTCAGCTGTAGACGCAGAAGCAGCAGCAACAACAACAACAACAAATATAAGCAATATAAACATGACAGTGACTTGAATTGATAACTGATATAGAGTATGTTAGTAATAGGTTAGGTCGGGGGGTCAATATTTTATAGATAAAATCGGTGGGGGGGGGGAGGGTCCTTATTCTATGGGGGTCAGTTTACAACGTTATACCGGCATTCAATATTAGCAAACCCAAAACGAAAGGTGTCATTTTTAATACCAATATGTCAACAACGACTGAGAAATATAAAGAGAGGACTTGACATATTACCGGCGAAAAAATATTTTAAAAACAGAAATTTATAAAAACGAATAAATGTGTGTTCAACTTAGCAATAAAAGTGACTACATTTATTATTATCATACTGGTTATGACTGGATGTGGTATTTGTGTGAATTATGAACATATATAAGAAAATATTTAATGACGAATAAATGAAACTTATAATGCTTAAAATTTCAAGAAATATTCATATTCAGAGATTCAATTTGGTCACTTTTTACTCATAATGTATTGCATTGCCCCCAAATGAAAACATATACTTCACATGTATGGATATATTTACCATATTCAAAACATCCGTGGTGATGTTTCCGCTATCGTCTAGAAACTGTGACAAAATTTACAAAAAATGTAATACTGTCGATTTGAATTTGTGACAAACTGTCGACAAAAACTGTATAATAACCTTATCAGCAGTTTATATCGCGACTCCAGTGGACAAATTAATGAGAAAAAGATTTTATCTCGACATCAATTAGACAAAAGCTGATTAAAGTGAACAGTGTTAACATACATTAGTAGACCAGTATTTTTTTCATGTTGAGTAAATCTTGTTGATTTGTATACAGTGTTTGATTATATATTCATAATTTTATTTTATGTAAATTTTATTTTTAGTAAGAGCCTTATTACTACCTTAGTAAGTTATCGGCCAATGGTCATTTTGCTACAACCATCATTAAGTTTTCCATAAACTTACATTATAACGTTTGACCTAATTTTCACTATTTCTACCATTCGCGGACTACATCATATTAAAATGCTATCCTAGACTCAAATTAAAATGTCCAAAAACTGGTGGCAAAATGATGTCTTTTTACTACTTTCTGCCACCTGGAGTTGGGTATCCCCACTTTCAGCATGAACCTCCCCCCCCCCCCCCCCCCCCCCCCTAAATTTCATCAAGTTTACTTTCCAAACAGTTTCCTTAATAAAATAAATTTAGTCAGTCACAGAAACATCCTTTTTGTGATCATTTGCCAGTTTGACATTTTCATCCAACCAGAAATAAGCTTACTATAAAAAGATATGCAGGGTAGGTGCTTGTGTAAGTGCGTTTGTGTGTACAAGTAGTAGTAGTAGTAGTAGTAGTAGCGGTGGTGGGGGTGGTAGTAGGAGTAATAGTAGTAATAGTAGTAGTAGTAGTAGTAGAAGTAGTAGTAGTAGTAGTAGTAGTAGTAGTAGTAGTAGTAGTAGTAGTAGTAGTAGTGGTGATGATTGTAGTAGTAGTAATAATGTGGTGGTGTTGGTAGTAATAGTATAGTAATAGTGGTGGTGGTGATGGTAGAAGTGGTAGAAGTAGTGGTGGTGATGGTAGTACTAGTAGTTGTGGTATAGGTAAAGGTTATTGTAGTAGTGATGGTGGTGGTGGTAGTACTAGTAGTAGCATTAGTAGTAATAGTAGTAGTAGTAGTAGTAGTAGTAATAATAATAATAGAAGAAGTAGTGGTGACGGTGGTGTTGTTAGTGGTTGTAGTATTAGTAGTGGTGATGGAAGTAGTAATAATTGTAGAAGTAGTACTAGTAGTAGTATAATAGTAGTAGTAGTAGTAGGAACAGTAGAATTGGTGTTGGTTGTGATAGTAGAAGTAGTAGTAGTAGTTGTAGTAGTAGAATTAGTGGTGGTGGTGGTAGTACTTGTAGTAGTAGTAGTAGTAGTAGTAGTAGTAGTAGTAGTAGTAGTAGTAGTGGTAGAAATAGTAAAAGTGGTGGTGGTGGTGGTGGTGGTGGTTGTAGTAGTAGTAGTAGTAGTAGTGGTAGTAGTAATAGTAGCAGTATTGGTGGTTGTAGTAGTAGTAGTATAAGTAATAGTAGTGGTAGAACAGGTGGTGGTGGTGGTGGTATCAGAAGTGTTGGTGGTAGTAGTAGTAGAAGTAGTATTAGTAGTATTATGATAAGTATTAGTAGTAGTAATAGTAATAGTAACAGTAGTAGAAGTAGTAGTAGTAGTAGTTGTAGTAGTAGTGGTAATAGTAGTAGTAGTAATAATAGTAGTAGAAGCTATTTAAATGGAACCATTAGGAGTATTGGTTGCAGCAGCAGCAGCAGTAGTAGTAGAAGTAGTAGTAGTAGAAGTAGTAGTAGTAGTAGTGGTAATTTAAGTAAAAGCATTAGCAGTATTGGTTGCAGTAGTAGTTATTCAAATAGAAGCATAAGCAGTATTGTTTTCAGTAGTAGTGGTAGTAGTAGAAGATGTAGTAGTAGTGGTGGTGGTGGTGGTAGTAGTAGTATTAGTATAAGTAGTAGGATGAGTAGTAGTAGTAGTAGAAGTAGTGGAGATAGTGGAAGCAGTTACAGTAGTTGTAGTAGTGGTGTTGGTCGTCATAGTAATAGTAGCAGTTGCAGTTGTAGTAGTAGTAGTAATAGTAGTAGTAGTAGAAGTATAATTAGTAGTAATGGTGGTGGTGATGGTGGTATTATAAGTGTATTACATGTACTAGTAATGGTGATGGTAGAAGTAGTAGTAGTAGTAGTAGTAGTAGTAGTAGTAGTAGTAGTAGTAGTAATAGTAGTAGTAGTAGTAGCAGCAGCAGAAGTAATAGTAGTAGTAGTTACATATTATTACACAAACAGGTACTGTAACAACAGTTACAAAATATTACACATACATGGACTGTAACAACAAATACAGAATATTACAAACCCAGGACCTCTAACATCAGTTACATAATATAACAACAGTTACAAAATTTTACATTTACAGAGACTGTAACAACAGTAAGAGTTTTTACTTACAGAAACTGTAATAACAGTTACAGAATATAAAACATAAAGCGACTGTAATAAAAGATTATCACAAATACAGGGACTGTCAAATACAGCAATATATTACACTTACAGGAACATTAACAAAAGTTACAGATTATTAACTATACAGGAACTGTAACAACAGTTACAGAATATTACACAAATGGGGACTGTTACAAAATTTACAGAATATTATCCATACAGGAACTGTAACAACAGTTACAGAATATTACAGATGCAGGAACTGTAACAACAGTTACAAAATATTACACATACAGAGACTGTAACAACAGTAAGAGTTTTTTACTTACAGAAACTGTAATAACAGTTACAGAATATAAAACATAAAGTGACTGTAATAAAAGTTACAGATTATCACAAATACAGGGACTGTCACAACAGTTACAAAATATTATACATACAGAGACTATAACATTATTTACAGAATATTACACATACAAGAACTGTAACAACAGTTATAGCATATTACACATTCAGAGAATGTAACAACAGTAACAAATGATTACACATACAGAGACAGAAACACCAGTTACAGAATATTACATGTACAGACTGTAACAACAGTAACAGAATGTTACACAAACAGAGACTGTAGCAACAATTACAGAATATTACACATACAACAACTGTAACAACAGTTACAGAATGTTACACGTAAAACGACTGTAACAACAGTTACAGAATAGTGCACATGAAGGAACAGTAATAAAAGTTACAGAATATTGTACACCAAGAACTGTGACAATAGTTACATAATATTTTACATACAGAGACTGTAACAACAGCAACAGAATAGCACACATACAGAGATTGCAACAACAGTTAGGGAATACTACACATACACAGTCTATAACAACAGTAACAGAATATTACACATGCAGTGACTGTAATAACAGTTACAAAATGAGACACTTATAGGGACTGTTACAACAGTTACAATATAGTACACATGAAGGAACAGTAATAAAAGTTACAGAATATTATACATACAGGAACTGTAACAACATTTACAGAATATAACACATACAACAACTGTTACAACAGTTACAGAATATTACATACTCAAGAACTGTAACAATTGTTACAAAATATTACACATATAGAGACTATAACAACAGTTACAGATTATTACATAAACAGAGACTGTAACAACTGTTACAAAATATTACACACTCAAGAACTGTAACAACAGTTACAGAATATTACACACACAAGAACTGTAACAACTGTTGCATAGTATTACAGATCCAGTAACTGTAACAACAGTTACAAAATATTACACTTACAGGGCCTGTAACAGTTACCAAATATTACACAAGCAGGAACTGTAACAACAAATACAGAATATTCCACATGCAGGAACTGTCAGAACAGTTACAGAGTATCACATATATACAGGGACTACAACAACAGTTACAAAGTGTTACACATGCAGGAACTGTAACAACAGTTACAGACTATTACAAATACAGACACTGTAACAACAGTTACATAATATTACATACACAGTAACTGTAATAACAGTTGCATTATATCACACATCCATTGATTGTAACAGCAGTTACAAAATATTACACTTACAGGGGCTGTAACAGCTACAAAATATTACACAAGCAGGAACTGTAACAACAGTTACATAATATTACACATACAGGAACTGTAACATTACATATACAGGGACTGTTACAATAGTTACAGAATATTACATATACAAGGACGGTAACAACAGTTATTGAATATTACACATACAGGGACTGTAACCACAGTTACTGAATATTACATATACAGGGACTATAACAACAGTTATTGAATATTACACATACAGGAACTGTAACAACAGTTAGAGAATATTAAACTTACAGGGACTGTAACAACAGTAACACAAAAGTACACATGCAGGACCTCTGACATCAGGTATATAATATAACAGTTACAAAATTTTACATTTACAGGGACTATAACAACAGTTACAGAATATTACAAATACAGCATCGTTAACAACAGTTACATATATTACCCTTACACCGACTACAACAACAGTTACAGAATTGTGTACTAATGGTACTTCTAATAAATAATTGTATTCTTTATAATATTTTTGCTTCATGGCTATCAACTGAGCAAGGGCACCGCAAACCATTTTCAAGATAAAAATGGCCATGTTAATGGAATTTCATTTTAATATATATCAATACATCAATCCAAACTTTTTTAGTATATTCACCAAAATAAAAAAAGAAAAAGATTATTTTTACTTTACTGCTAGAAAAATTGTATAAGTTTGGTTAGAGAAACAAACAATTTTAGCATTTTTGACTAATTAAAGGGCCATAACTCTAAAGATAATAGTCTGAATTGGCTGGTTATTAAACTTGGCCTAGATTTCATAGAGATTCACACTTTATGTAAGTTTGCTTCTGTTCTGATAAAGAATACTCTAATTATTGAGTGGAAACGGGTCATTTTAGCATTTTTGACCAATTAAAGGACCATAACTCTATAGAAAAATGGTCCATATTGGCTGGTTATCAAACTTGGCCTAGATTTTACAGAGGTACACTCTTTGTGTAAGTTTGTATCAGTTCCGATGAAAAATACTCTAGTTATTGAACGGAAACGGGCAATTTTAGCATTTTTGACTAATTAAAAGGCCATAACTCTGAAGATAATGGTTCGTATTGACTGGTTATCGAACCTGGCCTAGATTTTATAGAGGTACACATTTTGTGTAAGGTTGGTTCAGTTCTGATGAGTATACTCTTTTTATTGAACGGAAACAAAAAACTTGACACCGCCAATACATCCGCATTGCCCGCTGACTTCGCTAATCTAATAACCAGGTTTTCAACTTTGAAAAACCTGGTTAAAAATATAACACTAACAGGGACTGTAACAATAGTTACAGAATACTACACATCCAGTGACTCTAAAAACAGTTACAAAATAGTACACTTACAGGGACTGTAACAACAGTTACAATATATTACACATCCAGGAACAATAACAACAGTAAAAGAATATTACATATACAGTGACATTAACAAAAGTTACAAAATACTACCATTAATGGGACTGTTACAACAGTTACAAAATATAACATATAGAGATGGTAACAACAGTTACTGAATATTACATATACAGCAACTGTAACAACAGTCACAGAATATTACATATACAGGGAATGCAACAACAGTTTCAGAATATTTCACATATGCAGACTATAATAACAGTTGCAGAATATCAAACATACAAAGACTGTAACAACAGCTACAGAATATTACACGTATAGGAACTGCCATAATAGTTACACAATATAACACATACAGGGACTGTACCAACAGTTACAGATAATTACTCATACAGACACTGTTACAATAGTTACAGACTATTACAAATACATGAACTGTAACAACAGTTACAAAATATTACACACAAAGGGACTGTAACAACAGTTACAGAACATAACACATACAGAAATTGTAACAACAGTTACAGAATATTATACATCCAGGAACTGTAACAATAGTTACAGAATATTATATATACAGGGACATTTACAATAGTTACAAATTACTACACTTACAGAGACTGTAACAACAGTTACAAAGTTTACACATACAGGTTACATTATATTACACATGCAGTGACTGTAACAAAGGTTACAAAATAATACACATGCAGGAACTGTAATAACAATTACAGACTATTACATATATAGGGAATGTAACAACAGATACAGAATATTACACATGCAGGAACTGTAACAAAAGTGACATAATATTACACATACAGGAACTGTAATAACAATTACATTATATTACACATGCAGTGACTGTAACAACAGCTACAAAATAATACACATGCAGGAACTGTAATAACAATTACAGAATAGTATGTATACAGAGAATGTAACAACAGTTGCAGAATATTACACATACAGACACTGTCACAACAATAACAGAATATAAAACATACAGGAACTGTAACAACAGTTACATTATATTACAGATGCAGTGACTATAACAACAGTTACAAAATATTTCACATGCAGGAACTGTAATAGCAATTTCAGAACATTACATACGAGGGGTTATCCAGAAGTTCGTGGACAAATGTTATAAAAAATTATTGTGCACACGTTCATAAGTGTAAATTACATAACTTAAACATTTATGTATAACAAATCTATAATAAGTAATTTATTGTTTTTCATGCAACCATTATAAAGTTATAGTAACCATAGTAACGTACATGCACATGAAGTGCCGCAGCTCAATTTTTTAATAAACTCAAATTTATACTTGTTAATTATTAAAAATATATTTCTTCAATTCCGCGGGAAAACATACATGTTTGACGCAACGTCATTAACGTCTTTAAATTTAACATCATTTGTTGTTTTACGCGCACGCATTCGAATCCAGCGTATATTTCATTGAGGAGGTCTTCGCCAGAGTGCGTAAAAATGGCGTCTGAAGAACGGTTAAAACAACGAGCGTCAATACAATTCTGCGTAAATCTCGGGCATACACCGATACAGACGATGGAACTTCTAAACAGAGCCTCAAAGAAACCTGCTGTCGCACGTTCTCTAGTCTACAAATGGCATAAGCGATACAGTGATGGCCGGGAAACCATAATGGACGATGAAAGGTGTGGTCGCCCAACGTCAAAATCACGTCAAAGTGATGTTAAATTAGTCAAAGATCTTCTAGACAAGGACCGCCGAGTAACAATACATGAACTATGCCAGGATTTGGATATGGGCTACGGCACCGTTCATAGAATCATCAAAGATGAATTAAAAATGAGCCGAATAAGTGCGCGATGGGTTCCCCAATTATTAAAAGATCATGAAATGGAACGCCGGGTAACAGAATCTAGAAAGTTTCTAGCGAGATACCCAAAAGAGGGCGACTCATTCCTAAATAGGATAATAACTACCGACGAGACATGGTTGTTTTATTATGATCCGGAAACGAAACAACAGTCAAGTCAATGGAAATCAACCGATTCGCCGCCACCGAAAAAAGCCAGAATGTCCAAATCGTTAGGAAAACATATGTTCATCGTCTTCTTCAACATCAACGGAATAATTCTGAGCCATGCCGTTCAGAAAGGCCAGTCTGTCAACGCATTGTATTATTCAAAGGTACCGATTTTATAACAAACATATATTTTACTTATAATTTAACAATAGTTTAAAAAAATAAAATAAACAACGTATTACATGTACTATAAAAATACAAAACTCTATGTAATTTATATATTTACAGCTTTAGCAGATTAAGGAACGTGACATTTAAATAATTAATACTCGATTTTCTTATTGTTTTTGTTTTTTCGTATGAATTTCAGGTCCTTCGCCGGCATCTTGCTAGAGCAATAACTAGGAAGCACCCAACTGGTTATGAGGGTGGACTTATAATACATCAGGACAACGCACCAGCTCACTCGTCGAGAGAAGTGCAGACGACAATTGAAATACAAATGGAGGCAGAAGTTCTTCCACATCCGCCGTACTCCCCAGATCTCGCACCGTGTGATTTCGCACTCTTTCCGAAATTAAAGTGTGAATTGAAGGGCAAACATTTTAATAACTTAAAAGAACTTCAAACGGAATCTAATTCCATTTTGTATTCATACCCATCGGACTGGTACAAGCAAGTTTTTCATCAGTGGGTAGAACGCCACCGCAAATGTATAGAAAATAGCGGTGCTTACTTTGAGAAGAATTGACGTCGCGACGTCGCCTTCAAAATTGACCTGCGGCACATCACTGTACATGATGTATATCGAATGTATGTAAATTATTTGTTATATTGTGTATTTTATTTAAAATTTGTATACAACTTACACTGAGATTAAAATACTATAAACTGAAAATATTACACATATATAAGATGTAGTTTTTATTTTATAGCATGTGTCCACGAACTTCTGGATAACCCCTCGTATATAGGGAATATTACAACAGATACATAATATTGCACAAGAACTGCTACACCAATGACAGAATATTACACATAAAGGAACTGTAACTTACCAAATATTTCACTTACAGGAACTGTAACAACAGTTACAAAGTTTAAACATACAAAGACTGTTACAACAGTTACAAAATATTACACATAAAGGAATTTCATCTACATTTATATACTATTACACATACATAGACTGAAACAGCAGTTACAAAATACTATACATGCATGAACTGTCACAACAGTTACAGAATATTACAAATACAAGAACGCCTGTAAGAACAGTTTCAGAATGTTACACTTATAAGAACTTTAACAACAGTTACAAAAATGTTACACATACAGAGACTGTTACAACAGTTCCAAATACTACACATACAGGGTCTGTAACAACAGTTTCAAAATATTAAACATATGCAGACTGTAACAACAGTAACACTTACTTTATTACACTTACAGAATCTGTAACAACAATTTAAAAAAATTACACATACAGAGACTGTAACAAGAGTTACAAAATATTACACAGACAGGAACTGTAACAACATTTACAAAATATTACACACAGACAGGAACTGTCACCACATTTACAAAATATGACACAGACCGCAACTTTAACAATAGTTTCAAAATATTATACATACACAGACTTTAACATCAGTTACAAAATATTACACATACAGAGACTGCAAAAAAAATAACAGTATATTACACGTACAGGAACTGTAACAACAGTTACATTATATGACACATGCAGTGACTGTAACAACAGTTACAAAATATTATACATGCAGGAACTGTTATAACAATTACAGAATATAACATATACAGGGACTGTAACAATAGTTACATAATATTACACATCAAGGAACTGTAACAACAGTAACATTATATGACACATGCAGTGACTGTAACAACAGTTACAAAATATTATACATGCAGGTACTATAATAACAATTACAGAATATAACATATACAGGGACTGACTAACAACAGTTACAAAATATTACACATCAAGGAACTGTAACAACAGTTACCAAATATTTCACTAACAGGAAATATAACAGCAGTGACAATGTTTAAACATACAAAGACTGTAAAAACAGTTAAAAAATATTACACATACAGACAATTTAACAACAGTTACAGAATATTACATACAGAGAGTGCAACAACAATAACAGAATATTACACATACACGAGCGGTAACAACAGTTACTGAATATTACATATACAGGAATTCTAATAATAGTTACAGAATATTACACTTACAGGAACTGTAACAACAGTTTCAAAATGTTACACATACAGAGACTGTTACAACAGTTACAAAATATTACACATGCAGGAACTGTAATAACAGTTACAGAATATTACATATACAAGGACTGTAACAACCGTTAAAGAATATTACACATGCAGGAACTGTAACACAGTTACAGAATATTACAAATACAGAGGCGGCCACAACAGTTACAGAATTTTACACATACAGAAACTTTTACAACAGTTATATAATATTACACATAAAGAGACTTTAAGAACAGTTACATAATATTACACATACAGAGACTGCAACAATCATTACAGAAAATTACACAAACAGGGACTGTAACAGAAGTTACAGATTATTACAAATACAGGGAATGTAACAACAGTTACAGAATATTACATACACAGGGATTGTAACAACAGTTACAAAATATTACATATTCAGGGACTCTCACAACAGTAACAGAATATTACACTTACATGAACTGTAACAACAGTGAGTTACATAATATTACACATAAAGTGCATGTAACAACTGTAACAGAATATTTCACAAACTGAGACTGTAATAACATTTACAGAATATTAAACATACAAAGACTGTATCAACAGTTACAGAATATTAAACTTACAGGAACTCTAATAATAGTTTCAGAATGTTACACAGACAGTAACTGTAACAATAGTTACAGAATATAACACATACAGGGACTGTAACAACAGTTACACAATTTTGCTCATACAAAGACACAGTCACAGCAGTTACATACTATTACACATATAGGAACTGTAACAACAGTTTCAAAATATTACACATACAGAGACTGGAACAAAAGTTACAAAATATTACACAAACTCCAGGAACTGTAACAATAATTACAGTACAGTATACATGCAGTGACTGTAACAACAGTAACAAAATATTACAAATGCAGGAATTGTAATAACAACTGCAGAATATTATAAATTATACAGGGACTGTAACAACAATAATAGATTATCACACATACAGGAACTGTAACAATAGTTACATTATATAACACATGCAGCAACTGTAACAACATTTACAAAATATTACACATGCAACAACTGTAATAACAATTACAGAACATTACATATATAGGAAATGTAACAACAGTTACAGAGTATTGTACATGCATGAACTGTAACAACAGTTGCCGAATATTACACATACAGAAACTGTCACAACAATTACAGAATATTACACATACAAGACCACCTGTAAGAACAGTTTCAAATGTTACCCTTATAGGAACTTTAACAAGAGTTACAAAACTGTACAGTAACAGAATGTTACACATGCAGGAACTGTAACAACAGTTACAAAATATTACACATAAAGGAACTGTAACAACAGTTACAAAGTTTAAACATAAAGGTACTGTAACAACAGTTTCCAAATATTTCACTTACAAGACAGTAACCACAGTTACAAAATATTACACATACAGGAAATGCACCAACAAATTCATACTACTACACATAAATGGATTGTAACAACAGTTACAGAATATTACACATAGAGTGATTGTAACAGCAGTTACAGATTATAACATATACAGAGAATGTAACAACAATAACAGAATATTACACAAACAGAGACTGTAACAACATTAACAGAATATAACATATACAGGAACTGTAACACAGTTAAAATATATAACACATGCAGTGACTGTAACAATAGTTACAAAATATTACACGTGCAGGAACTGTAACAACAGTGATAGAATATTACTCATAAAAGAACTGTTACAACAGTTACAAAATATTACACATACAGGAATTGTATTAACAGTTACATACTATTACACATACATGGACTGTAACAACAGTAACAGAATATTACATATAATACAGAGACTGCAACAACAGTAACAGACAATTACACATAGAGGAACTGTAACAACAATTTCATAATATTACACAAAAAAGAGACTGTTATAACAGTTACATTATATTACATATCATGTGACTGATAAAACATTTACAAAATATTACACTTACAGGGACTATAACAACATTTACAGAATATTACATCAACAGGGACGTTAACAAGTTACATAATATTATACTTACAAGAATTGTAACAACATTTACAAAATATTACACATGCAAGAAATTTAACTAGACCTATCACTGTAGTGATGAATACCCCCGAACGCCGCCATGACAGAAAATGGTTAACCATTGTATGAAGTTTTATTAAATTATATCCAATAGTTTTAAAGTAATGCTCCAGACAAAAAAAAATCTTAATAAAAGAGAATGTTATGGATTGAGTTGTTTGTATTGTTAATTTTTTTATGGTTTTGTTAAAATTAAAAACGGTATTTTTAATTATTGTGCAGTGTACAAGCTTTCATGGCAATCAATAAATGTTATATTTTTTTGAGTAATGTTAAGGGACAACAATTTTATGGATAAGAAACAAACAAGAGCACTAGGAATACAATATTGAACCTGCTTTGCTCGAACTCCATGTATTCATCAACTTGGTTCTTTCATGAACTTTATTAAACTGTTATCACTGATGGCTTTAAAAGTACTTTAAAAGTACTGCACCAGACAAGGGAAATATATCAAAGGGAAATAACTCTTTTATTAGCAAGAATAGAGTTATGTTTCTTGTACACTGCACTTCCTCTCATTATATTCTACCATTGTATGAAGTTTGATGAAATTCCATCCAGTACTTTAAAAGTAATGCTCCGGACAAGGGAACTATATCAAAAGGCAATAACTCTGTAATTAGCAAGAATAGAGTTATGTTTCCTGTACACTGCACTTCCTGTCATTATATTCTACCATTGTATGAAGTTTGATGAAATTCCATCCAGTACTTTAAAAGTAATGCTCCGGACAAGGGAAATATATCAAAGGGCAATAACTCTGTAATTAGCAAGAATAGAGTTATGTTTCTTGTACACTGCACTTCCTCTCATTATATTCTACCATTGTATGAAGCTTGATGAAATTCCATCAGGTACTTTTCAAGTTATGCTCCGGACAAGAAAAAATATCAAAGGGCAATAACTCTGTAATTGGCAATAATAGAGTTATGTTTCTTGTACACTGCACTTCCTCTCATTATATTCTACCAATGTATGAAGTTTGATGAAATTCCATCCAGTACTTTAAAAGTAATGCTCCAGACAAGGGAAATATATCAAAGGGCATTAACTCTGTAATTAGCAAGAATAGAGTTATGTTTCTTGTACACTGCACTTCCTATCATTATATTCTAAAATTGTATGAAGTGTGATGAAATTCCATCCAGTACCTTAAAAGTAATGCTCCGGACAAGGGAAATATATCAAAGGGCAATAACTCTGTAATTAGCAAGAATAGAGTTATGTTTCCTGTACAATGCACTTCCTCTCATTATATTCTACCATTGTATGAAGCTTGATGAAATTCAATCCAGTACTTTTCAAGTTATACTCCGGACAAGAAAAAATATCAAAGGGAAATATATCAAAGGGCAATAACTCTGTAATTAGCAAGAATAGAGTTATGTTTCTTGTACACTGCACTTCCTCTCATTATATTCTACCATTGTATGAAGCTTGATGAAATTCCATCCGGTACTTTTCAAGTTATGCTCCGGACAAGAAAAAATATCAAAGGGCAATAACTCTGTAATTAGCAAGAATAGAGTTATGTTTCTTGTACACTGCACTTCCTCTCATTATATTCTACCATTGTATGACGTTTGATGAAATTCCATCCAGTACTTTTGAAGTTATGCTCCGGAGAAGGAAAATTGCAAAGGACAGACCGACGGACCGACAGACCGACAGAACGACAGACTGACCTCAGGGTGACTCCAGTATACCCCCTCAAAACTTCATTTGTCGGGGGTATAATACTAATTACAGAACATTACATCAATAGGAAATATAGCAACAGTCACAGAATATTGCACATGCAGGAACTGTAACAACAGTTACCAAATATTTCACTTACAGGAACTGTAACAACAGTTACAAAGTTAAAACATACAAAGATTGTAACAAAAGTTACAAAATATTACACATACAGGAACTATAACAACAGTAACAATATATTACAATTACATGAACAGTAACAAAAGTTATTACTAATATAGGAAATGTAACAGTTTCAGAATATTATACATAGGGGGGACTGTAACAACATTTACAGAATATTATATATACAGGAACTGTAACAACAGTTACCAAATATTACACATGCAGGAACTGTAACAACAGTTACAGACTATTTCATATACAGAGACTGTAACAACAGTTATAATATATTATACTTACTGGAACTGTATCAATAGTTACAGAATATAACACATAACTGGACTGTTACAACAGTTACAAAATATTACATATACAAAGACGTTAACAACAGTTACAAAATATTACCTAGGCAGGAATTGTAATAACAGTTACAGAATATTACATACAATACAGAGATTGCAACAACAGAGACTGCAACAACAGTTACAAAATATTACATATAATACAGAGACTGCAAGAACAGTTACAAAATATTACATATTCAAAGACGTTAACAACAGTTAAAAAATATTACACATGCAGGAATTGTAACAGCAGTTACAGAATATTACATATACAAGGACTGTTATAACAGTTAGAGAATATTACATATAATACAGAGACTGCAACAACAGTTACAGAATATTCCATTTACAATGACTGTTACAACAGTTACAGAATATTACATATAATACAGAGACTGCAACAACAGTTACAGAATATTCCATATACAAGGACTGTAACAACAATTACACAATATTACATTTAATACAGAGACTGCAACAACAGTTACAGAATATTATATATACAGGAACTGTAACAACAGTTACCAAATATTACATATACAAGGACTGTAACAACAGTTACAGAATATTACATATACAAGGACTGTAACAACAGTTACAGAATATTACACATAAAGGGACTGTAACAACAGTTACAGTAAATTACACACAGAGGGAATGTAACAACAGTTACCAAATATTAAATATACAAGGACTGTAACAACAGTTACAGAATATTACATTTAATACAGAGACTACAACAACAGTGACAGAATATTACATAAACAAGGACTGTAACAACAGTTATAGAATATTACATATAATACAGAGACTGCAACAGCAGTGACAGACATATACAAGGACTGTAACAACAGTTACAGAATATTACATTTAATACAGAGACTGCAACAACAGTAACAGAAAATTACATATACAAGGACTGTAACAACAGTTACAGAATATTACATATAATACAGAGACTGCAACAACAGTTACAGAATATTCCATATACAGGAACTGTAACAACAGTTACATATACAAGGACTGTAAAAACAGTTACAGAATATTACATTGAATACAGAGACTGCACAACAGTTACAGAATATTATACATACAGGAACTGTAACAACAGTAACCGAATATAACATATACAAGGACTGTAACAACAGTTACAGAATATTACATATACAAGGACTGTAACAACAGTTACAGAATATTACATTAAATACAGAGACTGCAACAACAGTTACAGAATATTATACATACAGGAATTGCAACAACAGTCACAGAATATTACATATAATACAGAGACTGCAACAACAGTGACAGAATATTACATATACAAGGACTGTGACAACAGTTTCAGAATATAACATTTAATACAGAGACTGCAACTACAGTTACAGAATATTCCATATACAAGGACTGTAACAACAGTAACAGAATATTACATTTAATACAGAGACTGCAACAACAGTTACAGAATATTACATATACAAGGACTGTAACAACAGTTACAGAATATTACATTTAATACAGAGACTGCAACAACAGTTACATGATATTACATAAACAAGGACTGTACCAACAGTTACAGAATATTACATATAATACAGAGACTGCAACAACAGTGACAGAATATTACATATACAAGGACTGTAACAACAGTTACAGAATATTACATTTAATACAGAGACTGCAACAACAGTGACAGAATATTATACATACAGGAACTGTAACAACAGTAACCGAATATAACATATACAAGGACTGTAACAACAGTTACAGAATATTACATATACAAGGACTATAACAACAGTTACAGAATATTACATTAAATACAGAGACTGCAACAACAGTTACAGAATATTATACATACAGGAATTGCAACAACAGTCACAGAATATTACATATAATACAGAGACTGCAACAACAGTGACAGAATATTACATATACAAGGACTGTGACAACAGTTTCAGAATATAACATTTAATACAGAGACTGCAACTACAGTTACAGAATATTCCATATACAAGGACTGTAACAACAGTAACAGAATATTACATTTAATACAGAGACTGCAACAACAGTTACAGAATATTACATATACAAGGACTGTAACAACAGTTACAAAATATTACATATACAATGACTGTAACAACAGTTACAGAATATTACATTTAATACAGAGACTGCAACAACAGTTACAGAATATTACATATACAAGGACTGTAACAACAGTAACAGAATATTACATTTAATACAGAGACTGCAACAACAGTGACAGAATATTTCATATACAAGGACTGTAACAACAGTTACAGAATATTACATTTAATACAGAGACTGCAACAACAGTGACAAAATATTTCATATACAAGGACTGTAACAACAGTTACAAAATATTACATATAATACAGAAACTGCAACAACAGTTACAGAATATTACATTTAATACAGAGACTGCAACAACAGTGACAGAATATTACATATACAAGGACTGTAACAACAGTAACAGAATATTTCATTTAATACAGAGACTGCAACAACAGTTACAGAATATTACATATACAAGGACTGTAACAACAGTAACAGAATATTACATTTAATACAGAGACTGCAACAACAGTTACATGATATTACATACACAAGGACTGTACCAACAGTTACAGAATATATACATACAGGAATTGTTACAACAGTTACAGAATATTACAACATATTACATATTCAAAGATGTTAACAACAGTTACAAAATATTACACATGCAGGAACTGTAACAACAGTGACAGAATATTACATATACAAGGACAGTTACAATGAACAGAATATTACATATAATTAAGAGACTGCAACAACAGTTACAGAATATTCTATATACAAGGACTGTAACAACAGTTACAGAATATTACATTTAATACAGAGACTGCAACAACAGTTACATGATATTACATACACAAGGACTGTACCAACAGTTACAGAATATTACATATAATACAGAGACTGCAACCACAGTGACAGAATATTACATATACAAGGACTGTAACAACAGTTACAGAATATTACATTGAATACAGAGACTGCAACAACAGTGACAGAATATTACATATACAAGGACTGTAACAACAGTTACAGAATATTACATATAATACAGAGACTGCAACAACAGTGACTGAATATTACATATACAAGGACTGTAACAACAGTTACAGAATATTACAGAATATTAAATATTCAAAGATGTTAACAACAGTTACAAAATATTACACATGCAGGAACTGTAAGTACAGTTACAGAATATTACATATACAAGAACTGTTACAACAGTTACAGAATATAACATATAATACAGAGACTGCAACAACAGTTACAGAATATTCCATATACAATGACTGTAGCAACAGTTACAGAATATTACATTTAAAACAGAGACTGCAACAACAGTTACAGAATATTACATATACAAGGACTGTACCAACAGTTACAGAATATTACATATAATACAGAGACTGCAACAACAGTTACAAAATATTATATTTAATACAGAGACTGCAACAACAGTGACAGCATATTACATATACAAGGACTGTAACAACAGTTACAGAATATTACATATAATACAGAGACTGCAACAACAGTGACAGAATATTTCATATACAAGGACTGTAACAACAGTTACAGAATATTACATTTAATACAGACTGCAACAACAGTTACAGAATAGTCCATATACAAGGACCGTAACAACAGTTACCGAATATTACATATAATACAGAGACTGCAACAACAGTGACAGAGTATTACATATACAAGGACTGTAACAACAGTTACAGAATATTACATTTAATACAGAGACTGCAACTACAGTTACAGAATATTACATTGAATACAAAGACTGCAACAACAGTTACAGAATATTACATATACAAGGACTGTACCAACAGTTACAGAATATTACATATAATACAGAGACTGCAACAATAGTGACAGTATATTACATATACAAGGACTGTAACAACAGTTACAGAATATTACATATAATACAGAGACTGCAACAACAGTGACAGAATATTTCATATACAAGGACTGTAACAACAGTTACAGAATATTACATTTAATACAGACTGCAACAACAGTTACAGAATAGTCCATATACAAGGACCGTAACAACAGTTACCGAATATTACATATACAAGGACTGTAACAACAGTTACAGAATATTACATATAATACAGAGACAGCAACAGCAGTGACAGACATATACAAGGACTGTAACAACAGTTACAAAATATTACATTTAATACAGAGACTGCAACAACAGTAACAGAAAATTACATATACAAAGACTGTAACAACAGTTACAGAATATTACATATAATACAGAGACTGCAACAACAGTTACAGAATATTCCATGTACAGGAACTGTAACAACAGTTACATATACAAGGACTGTAAAAACAGTTACAGAATATTACATTGAATACAGAGACTGCAACAACAGTTACAGAATATTATACATACAGGAACTGTAACAACAGTAACCGAATATAACATATACAAGGACTGTAACAACAGTTACAGAATATTACATATACAAGGACTGTAACAACAGTTACAGAATATTACATTAAATACAGAGACTGCAACAACAGTTACAGAATAGTATACATACAGGAATTGCAACAACAGTCACAGAATATTACATATAATACAGAGACTGCAACAACAGTGACAGAATATTACATATACAAGGACTGTGACAACAGTTTCAGAATATAACATTTAATACAGAGACTGCAACTACAGTTACAGAATATTCCATATACAAGGACTGTAACAACAGTAACAGAATATTACATTTAATACAGAGACTGCAACAACAGTTACAGAATATTACATATACAAGGACTGTAACAACAGTTACAGAATATTACATATACAATGACTATAACAACAGTTACAGAATATTACATTTAATACAGAGACTGCAACAACAGTTACAGAATATTACATATACAAGGACTGTAACAACAGTAACAGAATATTACATTTAATACAGAGACTGCAACAACAGTGACAGAATATTTCATATACAAGGACTGTAACAACAGTTACAGAATATTACATTTAATACAGAGACTGCAACAACAGTGACAAAATATTTCATATACAAGGACTGTAACAACAGTTACAGAATATTACATATAATACAGAAACTGCAACAACAGTTACAGAATATTACATTTAATACAGAGACTGCAACAACAGTGACAGAATATTACATATACAAGGACTGTAACAACAGTAACAGAATATTACATTTAATACAGAGACTGCAACAACAGTTACAGAATATTACATATACAAGGACTGTAACAACAGTAACAGAATATTACATTTAATACAGAGACTGCAACAACAGTTACATGATATTACATACACAAGGACTGTACCAACAGTTACAGAATATATACATACAGGAATTGTTACAACAGTTACAGAATATTACAACATATTACATATTCAAAGATGTTAACAACAGTTACAAAATATTACACATGCAGGAACTGTAACAACAGTGACAGAATATTACATATACAAGGACAGTTACAATGAACAGAATATTACATATAATACAGAGACTGCAACAACAGTTACAGAATATTCTATATACAAGGACTGTAACAACAGTTACAGAATATTACATTTAATACAGAGACTGCAACAACAGTTACATGATATTACATACACAAGGACTGTACCAACAGTTACAGAATATTACATATAATACAGAGACTGCAACAACAGTGACAGAATATTACATATACAAGGACTGTAACAACAGTTACAGAATATTACATTTAATACAGAGACTGCAACAACAGTGACAGAATATTACATATACAAGGACTGTAACAACAGTTACAGAATATTACATATAATACAGAGACTGCAACAACAGTGACTGAATATTACATATACAAGGACTGTAACAACAGTTACAGAATATTACATATAATACAGAGACTGCAACAACAGTTACAGAATATTCCATATACAATGACTGTAGCAACAGTTACAGAATATTACATTTAAAACAGAGACTGCAACAACAGTTACAGAATATTACATATACAAGGACTGTACCAACAGTTACAGAATATTACATATAATACAGAGACTGCAACAACAGTTACAAAATATTATATTTAATACAGAGACTGCAACAACAGTGACAGCATATTACACATGCAGGAACTGTAAGTACAGTTACAGAATATTACATATACAAGAACTGTTACAACAGTTACAGAATATTACATATAATACAGAGACTGCAACAACAGTTACAGAATATTCCATTTACAATGACTGTAGCAACAGTTACAGAATATTACATTTAAAACAGAGACTGCAACAACAGTTACAGAATATTACATATACAAGGACTGTACCAACAGTTACAGAATATTACATATAATACAGAGACTGCAACAACAGTTACAAAATATTATATTTAATACAGAGACTGCAACAACAGTGACAGCATATTACATATACAAGGACTGTAACAACAGTTACAGAATATTACATATAATACAGAGACTGCAACAACAGTGACAGAATATTTCATATACAAGGACTGTAACAACAGTTACAGAATATTACATTTAATACAGACTGCAACAACAGTTACAGAATAGTCCATATACAAGGACCGTAACAACAGTTACCGAATATTACATATAATACAGAGACTGCAACAACAGTGACAGAGTATTACATATACAAGGACTGTAACAACAGTTACAGAATATTACATTTAATACAGAGACTGCAACTACAGTTACAGAATATTACATTGAATACAAAGACTGCAACAACAGTTACAGAATATTACATATACAAGGACTGTACCAACAGTTACAGAATATTACATATAATACAGAGACTGCAACAACAGTTACAAAATATTACATTTAATACAGAGACTGCAACAACAGTGACAGTATATTACATATACAAGGACTGTAACAACAGTTACAGAATATTACATATAATACAGAGACTGCAACAACAGTGACAGAATATTTCATATACAAGGACTGTAACAACAGTTACAGAATATTACACTTAATACAGACTGCAACAACAGTTACAGAATAGTCCATATACAAGGACCGTAACAACAGTTACCGAATATTACATATACAAGGACTGTAACAACAGTTACAGAATATTACATATAATACAGAGACTGCAACAGCAGTGACAGACATATACAAGGATTGTAACAACAGTTACAAAATATTACATTTAATACAGAGACTGCAACAACAGTAACAGAAAATTACATATACAAGGACTGTAACAACAGTTACAGAATATTACATATAATACAGAGACTGCAACAACAGTTACAGAATATTCCATATACAGGAACTGTAACAACAGTTACATATACAAGGACTGTAAAAACAGTTACAGAATATTACATTGAATACAGAGACTGCAACAACAGTTACAGAATATTATACATACAGGAACTGTAACAACAGTAACCGAATATAACATATACAAGGACTGTAACAACAGTTACAGAATATTACATATATAAGGACTGTAACAACAGTTACAGAATATTACATTAAATACAGAGACTGCAACAATAGTTACAGAATATTATACATACAGGAATTGCAACAACAGTCACAGAATATTACATATAATACAGAGACTGCAACAACAGTGACAGAATATTACATATACAAGGACTGTGACAACAGTTTCAGAATATAACATTTAATACAGAGACTGCAACTACAGTTACAGAATATTCCATATACAAGGACTGTAACAACAGTAACAGAATATTACATTTAATACAGAGACTGCAACAACAGTTACAGAATATTACATATACAAGGACTGTAACAACAGTTACAGAATATTACATATACAATGACTGTAACAACAGTTACAGAATATTACATTTAATACAGAGACTGCAACAACAGTTACAGAATATTACATATACAAGGACTGTAACAACAGTAACAGAATATTACATTTAATACAGAGACTGCAACAACAGTGACAGAATATTTCATATACAAGGACTGTAACAACAGTTACAGAATATTACATTTAATACAGAGACTGCAACAACAGTGACAAAATATTTCATATACAAGGACTGTAACAACAGTTACAGAATATTACATATAATACAGAAACTGCAACAACAGTTACAGAATATTACATTTAATACAGAGACTGCAACAACAGTGACAGAATATTACATATACAAGGACTGTAACAACAGTAACAGAATATTACATTTAATACAGAGACTGCAACAACAGTTACAGAATATTACATATACAAGGACTGTAACAACAGTAACAGAATATTACATTTAATACAGAGACTGCAACAACAGTTACATGATATTACATACACAAGGACTGTACCAACAGTTACAGAATATATACATACAGGAAATGTTACAACAGTTACAGAATATTACAACATATTACATATTCAAAGATGTTAACAACAGTTACAAAATATTACACATGCAGGAACTGTAACAACAGTGACAGAATATTACATATACAAGGACAGTTACAATGAACAGAATATTACATATAATACAGAGACTGCAACAACAGTTACAGAATATTCTATATACAAGGACTGTAACAACAGTTACAGAATATTACATTTAATACAGAGACTGCAACAACAGTTACATGATATTACATACACAAGGACTGTACCAACAGTTACAGAATATTACATATAATACAGAGACTGCAACAACAGTGACAGAATATTACATATACAAGGACTGTAACAACAGTTACAGAATATTACATTTAATACAGAGACTGCAACAACAGTGACAGAATATTACATAAACAAGGACTGTAACAACAGTTACAGAATATTACATATAATACAGAGACTGCAACAACAGTGACTGAATATTACATATACAAGGACTGTAACAACAGTTACAGAATATTACAGAATATTACATATTCAAAGATGTTAACAACAGTTACAAAATATTACACATGCAGGAACTGTAAGTACAGTTACAGAATATTACATATACAAGGACTGTTACAACAGTTACAGAATATTACATATAATACAGAGACTGCAACAACAGTTACAGAATATTCCATATACAATGACTGTAGCAACAGTTACAGAATATTACATTTAAAACAGAGACTACAACAACAATTACAGAATATTACATATACAAGGACTGTACCAACAGTTACAGAATATTACATATAATACAGAGACTGCAACAACAGTTACAAAATATTATATTTAATACAGAGACTGCAACAACAGTGACAGCATATTACATATACAAGGACTGTAACAACAGTTACAGAATATTACATATAATACAGAGACTGCAACAACAGTGACAGAATATTTCATATACAAGGACTGTAACAACAGTTACAGAATATTACATTTAATACAGACTGCAACAACAGTTACAGAATAGTCCATATACAAGGACCGTAACAACAGTTACCGAATATTACATATAATACAGAGACTGCAACAACAGTGACAGAGTATTACATATACAAGGACTGTAACAACAGTTACAGAATATTACATTTAATACAGAGACTGCAACTACAGTTACAGAATATTACATTGAATACAAAGACTGCAACAACAGTTACAGAATATTACATATACAAGGACTGTACCAACAGTTACAGAATATTACATATAATACAGAGACTTCAACAACAGTTACAAAATATTACATTTAATACAGAGACTGCAACAACAGTGACAATATATTACATATACAAGGACTGTAACAACAGTTACAGAATATTACATATAATACAGAGACGGCAACAACAGTGACAGAATATTTCATATACAAGGACTGTAACAACAGTTACAGAATATTACATTTAATACAGACTGCAACAACAGTTACAGAATAGTCCATATACAAGGACCGTAACAACAGTTACCGAATATTACATATACAAGGACTGTAACAACAGTTACAGAATATTACATATAATACAGAGACTGCAAAAGCAGTGACAGACATATACAAGAACTGTAACAACAGTTACAGAATATTACATTTAATACAGAGACTGCAACAACAGTAACAGAAAATTACATATACAAGGACTGTAACAACAGTTACAGAATATTACATATAATACAGAGACTGCAACAACAGTTACAGAATATTCCATATACAGGAACTGTAACAACAGTTACATATACAATAACTGTAAAAACAGTTACAGAATATTACATTGAATACAGAGACTGCAACAGCAGTTACAGAATATTATACATACAGGAACTGTAACAACAGTATCCGAATATAACATATACAAGGACTGTAACAACAGTTACGGAATATTACATATACAAGGACTGTAACAACAGTTACAGAATATTACATTAAATACAGAGACTGTAACAACAGTTACAGAATATTACATATAATACAGAGACTGCAACAGCAGTGACAGACATATACAAGGACTGTAACAACAGTCACAGAATATCACATATAATACAGAGACTGCAACAACAGTGACAGAATATTACATATACAAGGACTGTGACAACAGTTTCAGAATATATATTTAATACAGAGACTGCAACTACAGTTACAGAATATTCCATATACAAGGACTGTAACAACAGTAACAGAATATTACATTTAATACAGAGACTGCAACAACAGTTACAGAATATTACATATACAAGGACTGTAACAACAGTTACAGAATATTACATATACAAGGACTGTAACAACAGTAACTGAATATTACATTTAATACAGAGACTGCAACAACAGTGACAGAATATTACATATACAAGGACTGTAACAACAGTTACAGAATATTACATTTTATACAGAGACTGCAACAACAGTTACAGAATATTATACATACAGGAACTGTAACAACAGTTACTAAATATTACATATACAAGGACTGTAACAACAGTTACAGAGTATTACATATACAAGGACTGTAACAACAATTATAAAATATAATACTTAATATAGAAACTGCAACAACAGTTACAGAATATTATACATACAGGAAGTAACAACAGTTACTGAATAATATATATACAAGGACTGTAACAACAGTTACAGAATATTACATATACAAGGACTGTAACAACAGTTACAGAATATTACATTTAATACAAAGACTGCAACAACAGTTACATAATATTATACATACAGTAACTGCAACAACAGTTACAGAATATTACATATACAAGGACTGTAACAACAGTTACAGAATATTACATATACAATGACTGTAACAACAGTTACAGAATATTACATTGAATACAGAGACTGCAACAACAGTTACAGAATATTACATATAATACAGAGACTGCAACAACAGTGACAGAATATTACATATACAAGGACTGAAACAACAGTTACAGAATATTATACATACAGGAACTGTTACAACAGTTACAGAATATTACATATACAAGGACTGTAACAACAGTTACAGAATATTACATTTAATACAGAGACTGCAACAACAGTTACAGAATATTACATATACAAGGACTGAAACAACAGTTACAGAATATTACATTTAATACAGAGACTGTAACAACAGTTACAGAATATTACATTTAATACAGAGACTGCAACAACAGTGACAGAATATTACATATACAAGGACTGTAACAACAGTTACAGAATATTACATTGAATACAGAGACTGCAACAACAGTTACAGAATATTACATATAATACAGAGACTGCAACAACAGTGACAGAATATTACATATACAAGGACTGAAACAACAGTTACAGAATATTATACATACAGGAACTGTTACAACAGTTACAGAATATTACATATACAAGGACTGTAACAACAGTTACAGAATATTACATTTTATACAGAGACTGCAACAACAGTGACAGAATATTACATATACAAGGACTGTAACAACAGTTACAGAATATTACATTTAATACAGAGACTGCAACAACAGTTACAGAATATTACATATAATACAGAGACTGCAACAACAGTGACAGAATATTACATATACAAGGACTGTAACAACAGTTACAGAGTATTACATATACAAGAACTGTAACAACAGTTACAGAATATTACATATACAAGAACTGTAACAACAGTTACAGAGTATTACATATAATACAGAGACTGCAACAACAGTTACAGAGTATTACATATAATACAGAGACTGCAACAACAGTGACTGAATATTACATATACAAGAACTGGTACAACAATCACCGAATATTACATTTAATACAGAGACTGCAACAACAGTTACAGAATATTATACATACAGGAACTGAAACAACAGTTACCTAATATTACATATACAAGGACTGTAACAACAGTTACAGAATATTACATTTAATACAGAGACTGCAACAACAGTTGCATAATATTATACATACAGTAACTGCAACAACAATTACAGAATATAACATATACAAGGACTGTAACAACAGTTACAGAATATTACATATACAAGGACTGTAACAACAGTTCCAAATATTACATTTGATACCAAGACTGCAACAACAGTGACATAATATTAAATATACAAGAACTGTAACAACAGTTACAGAGTATTACATTTAATACAGAGACTGCAACAACAGTTACAGAATATTATACATACAGGAACTGTTACAACAGTTACAGAATATTACATATAATACAGAGACTGCAACAACAGTGACAGAATATTACATATACAAGGACTGTAACAACAGTTACAGAATATTACATTTAATACAGAGACTGCAACAACAGTTACAGAATATTACATATAATACAGAGACTGCAACAACAGTGACAGAATATTACATATACAAGGACTGTAACAACAGTTACAGAATATTACATTTAATACAGAGACTGCAACTACAGTTACAGAATATTACATATACAAGGGCTGTAACAACAGTTACAGAATATTACATATAATACAGATACTGCAACAACTGTGACAGAATATTACATATACAAGGACTGTAACAACAGTTCCAAATATTACATTTAATACATAGACTGCAACAACAGTGACAGAATATTACATATACAAGGACTGTAACAACAGTTACAGAATATTACATATAATACAAAGACTGCAACAACAGTGACAGAATATTACATTTAATACAGAGACTGCAACAACAGTGACAGAATATTACATATACAAGGACTGTAACAACAGTTCCAAATATTACATTTAATACAGAGACTGCAACAACAGTGACAGAATATTAAATATACAAGAACTGTAACAACAGTTACAGAGTATTACATATAATACAGAGACTGCAACAACAGTGACTGAATATTACATATACAAGGACTGTAACAACAATTACCGAATATTACATTTAATACAGAGACTGCAACAACAGTTACAGAATATTATACATACAGGAACTGTAACAACAGTTACCTAATATTACATATACAAGGACTGTAACAACAGTTATAGAATATTACATAAACAAGGACTGTAACAACAGTTACAGAATATAACACTTAATATAGAAACTGCAACAACAGTTACAGAATATTATACATACAGGAACTAACAACAGTTACCAAATATTATATATACAAGGACTGTAACAACAGTTACAGAATATTACATATACAAGGACTGTAACAATAGTTACAGAATATTACATTTAATACAGAGACTGCAACTACAGTTACATAATAGTATACATACAGGAACTGTTACAACAGTTACAGAATATGACATATAATACAGATACTGCAACAACAGTGACAGAATATTACATATACAAGGACTGTAACAACAGTTACACATATTACATTTAATACAGAGACTGCAACAACAGTGACAGAATATTACATATACAAGGACTGTAACAACAGTTACAGAATATTACATATAATACAGAGACTGCAACAACAGTTACAGAATATTCCATATAATACAGAGACTGCAACAACAGTTACAGAATATTCCATATACAAGGACTGTAACAACAGTTACAGAATATTACATACATGAACTGTTACAACAGTTACAGAATATTACATATAATACAGATACTGCAACAACAGTTACAAAATATTACATAAACAAGAACCATAACAACAGTTACAGAATATTACATATAATACAGATACTGCAACAACAGTTACAGAATATTACATATAATACAGGCTGCAACAACAGTTACAGAATATTACATATAATACAGACTGCAACAACAATTACAGAATATTACATATACAAGGGATGTAAACACAGTTACAGAATATTACATTTACAAGGACTGTTACAACTGTTACAGAATATTACATATACAAGAACTGTTACAACAGTTACAGAATATTACATATAATACAGAGACTACAACAACAGTGACAGAATATTACATATACAAGGACTGTTACAACAGTTACAGAATATTACATTTCATACAGAGACTGCAACAAAAGTTACAGAATATTACATATAATACAGACTGCAACAACAGTTACCGAATATTACATATACAAGGGATGTAAACACAGTTACAGAATATTACATTTACAAGGACTGTTACAACTGTTACAGAATATTACATATACAAGAACTGTTACAACAGTTACAGAATATTATATATAATACAGAGACTACAACAACAGTGACAGAATATTACATATACAAGGACTGTTACAACAGTTACAGAATATTACATTTTATTCAGAGACTGCAACAAAAGTTACAGAATATTACATATACAAGGACTGTAACAACAATTACAGAATATTATATTTAATACAGAGACTGCAACAGCAGTTACAGAATATTTTACATACAGGAACTGTAACAACAGTTACAGAATATTACATTTAATACAGAGACTGCAACAACAGTAACAGAATATTACATATACAGGATATTACACATACAAGGACTGTAACAACAGTTACAGAATATAACATGTAATACAGAGACTGCAACAACAGTGACAGAATATTACATATACAGGAACTGTAAGAACAGTTACCGAATATATCACATGCAGGAACTGTAACAACAGTTACAGAATATTACATATACAGAGACTGTAACAAGTTATAATATATTTTACTTACTGGAACTGTATCAACAGTTACAGAATATAACACATAACAGGACTGTACCAACAGTTACAAAATATTACATATACAAAGACGTTAACAACAGTTACAAAATATTACACTGACAGGGACTGTAACAACAGTTATAGAATATTACATACACAAGAGCAACTGTAAGAACAGTTACAGACTTTTACACAGACAGGGACTGTAAGAACAGTTACAGAATATTATATATACAGGAACTGTAAGAACAGTTACCGAATATATCACATGCAGGAACTGTAACAACAGTTACAGAATATTACATATACAGAGACTGTAACAAGTTATAATATATTTTACTTACTGGAACTGTATCAACAGTTACAGAATATAACACATAACGGGACTGTTACAACAGTTACAAAATATTACATATACAAAGACGTTAACAAGTTACAAAATATTACACTGACAGGGACTGTAACAACAGTTATAGAATATTACATACACAAGAACAACTGTAAGAACAGTTACAGACTATTACACAGACAGAGACTGTAAGAACAGTTACAGAATATTATACATACAGGAACTGTAAGAACAGTTACCGAATATATCACATGCAGGAACTGTAACAACAGTTACAGAATATTACATATACAGAGACTGTAACAAGTTACAAAATATTACACTGACAGGGACTGTAACAACAGTTACAGAATATAACATACACAAGAACAACTGTAAGAACAGTTACAGACTATTACACAGACAGGGACTGTAACAACAGTTACATACTATTACACATACAGAGAATGTAACAACAGTTACAGAATATTGCACACACAGGAACTGTAACAACAGTTACAGAATATTATACATTCATGAACTGTAACATCAGTTACAGAATATTACACATACAGAGAATGTAACATCAGTTACAGAATATTACACATACAGAGAATGTAACAACAGTAACAGAATAAATATTGCACATACAAGAACTGTAACAACAGTTACAAAATATTACAAATACAGACACTGTAACAACAGTTATATAATATTACACATGAGTTTTCAGAAGACAACAAAACTTGCCGATGGGATAAAACTCACCACCAATGCAAAGATTGAGATTGGAAGCAAACATCAAAACTTTAATGCATCTAAACGCAAAAGTTTAACCTGGGTGTCTACAGATGAAAAATTAAGTCTTAAAGGGCCATAACTCTGTCAAAATGCAACCCAGAGTTATGGTTCTTGTCTCTGTGTGTTTCATTGATGATGGTGAACACACATGTGAAGTTTCATTAATATCCAATGAGTGGTTGCATAGATATCTTACGTGATAAAAAACTTTAACCTGAATAATAAAGTAAAAAAAAGGGCCGTAACTGTGCCAAAATGCAACCCACATGTATAGTTTTTGTCTCTGTGTATTTCAATGATGATGGTGAACACACATGCAAAGTTCCATTCATATCCAATGAGTGGTTGCATAGATATCTTACTTGATAAAAAACTTTAACATGAACATGTTCCATTGTGATGGTGAACACACATGTGAAATTTCATTCACATCCAATGAGTGGTTGCATAGATATCTTAAAACTTAAATGCATATAAACGCAAAGTTTAACCTTGGTGTCTAAATCCAAAAAGGGCCATAACTGTGCCAAAATGCAATCCAGAGTTATGGTTCTTGTCTCTGTGTGTTCCATTGATGATGGAGAACACACATGTGAAGTTTCATTCATATCCAATGAGTGGTTGCATAGATATCTTAAACGATGACAACGCCGGGGTCATGACAGTAGCTCTCCTTGAACTTCGTCCCAGTGAGCTAATAAAGGATCTGTCACTATAGTTACAAAATTTTATACTGACATGGACTGTAATAACAGTTACAGAATATTACACTGATAGGATCTATAACAACTGACTTCACAATATTACACATACAGAGATTGTAACAACAGTTACAGAATATTACACATGCAGGAACTGTAACAACAGTTACAGAATATTAGACATGCAGGAACTGTAACAACAGTTACAGAATATAACATATACAGGAAGTGTATCAACAGTTACATACTATTACACATTACATAGAATGTAACAACAGTTACAAAATATTACAAAAAGAGGGACTATAACAACAGTTGCAGAATATTACACATACAGAGACTGTAAAAATAGTAACAGAATATTACACATACAAAGACTGTAAAAATAGTTACAGAATATTAAATATAGAGACTTTTTTTTTTTATTCTTTATTTTTATGTGGTTTAATGCCATATTCAACAATTTTCAGTTATATATGGTTATTCAGTTTTACTTGTGGAGGAAGACGTCAGATTGAGTCAGTCTGAGTAGTACCACTGTCCTTCAGCAAGTAACTGAAGACTTTCTCACATTAGGTTTTTGGAGTGAGCGGGATTTGAAACTATGACCTTAGCGGTGCGAAGTAAGTGATCTTGAAACGCGCCTTAGACCACTCGGCCACAGAGGACCCATTAGTAACAACAGTTACAGAATATTACACATACAGAGACTATAACAACAGTTACAGAATATTACACATACAGAGACTGTAACAACAGTAACAGAATATTACACATACAGAGACTGTAACAACAGTAACAGAATATTACACATACAGAGACTATAACAACAGTAACAGAATATTACACATACAGAGACTATAACAACAGTAACAGAATATTACACATACACAGTTACAGAATATTACACATACAGAGACTATAACAACAGTTACAGAATATTACACATACAGAGACTATAACAAAATTTACAGAATATTACACATACAGAGAATATAACAACAGTAACAGAATATTACAGATACAGGAACTGTAGCAACAGTTACAAAATATTACAGATACAGAAACTGTTATAACTGTTACAGAATACTACTTATACGGTGATGTTAACAACAGTGACAAAATATTAAACTTACAGGGACTGTGTAATAACAGTTACAAAGTTTAAACATACAAGGACTGTAACAAAAGTTACAAAATATTACATATACAGGAATTGTGACAACATTTACATACTATTACACAAACATAAAATGTAACAACAGTTACATAATATTACACATAGAGAGACTGTAACAACAGTTACAGAATATTACACATAGAATGTAACAACAGTTACAGTATATTTCACACAGAGGGACTGTAACAACAGTACCAGAATATCACACACAGAATGTAACAACAGTTACAAAATATTACACATACAGAGACTGTACCAACAGTTACATAATATTACACATACAGAGACTGAAACAACAGTTACAGAATATTACACATACAGAGACTGTACCAACAGTTATGGAATATTACACATACAGAGACTGTACCAACAGTTATGGAATATTTCACTGACAGGGACTGTAACAACAGTTACAAAATATTACATATACAGAGACTGTAACAACAGTTACAGAATATTACACATACAGAGACTGTACCAACAGTTACAGAATATACACATACAGAGACTGTACCAACAGTTATGGAATATTTCACTGACAGGGACTGTAACAACAGTTACAAAATATTACACATACAGAGACTGTACCAACAGTTATGGAATATTTCACTGACAGGAACTGTAACAACAGTTACAAAATATTACATATACAGAGACTGTAATAACAGTTACAGAATATTACACATACAGAGACTGTACCAACAGTTATGGAATATTTCACTGACAGGAACTGTAACAACAGTTACAAAATATTACATATACAGAGACTGTAATAACAGTTACAGAATATTACACATACAGATACTGTACCAACAGTTATGGAATATTTCACTGACAGGAACTGTAACAACAGTTACAAAATATTACATATACAGAGACTGTAATAACAGTTACAGAATATTACACATACAGAGACTGTACCAACAGTTATGGAATATTTCACTGACAGGAACTGTAACAACAGTTACAAAATATTACATATACAGAGACTGTAATAACAGTTACAGAATATTACACATACAGAGACTGTACCAACAGTTATGGAATATTTCACTGACAGGAACTGTAACAACAGTTACAAAATATTACACATACAGGGACTGCAACAAAAGTTACAGAATATTACACATACAGAGACTGTAACAACTGTTACAGAATATTACACACACATACAGACACTGCAACAACAGTTACAGAATATTACACATACAGACACTGCAACAACAGTTACAGAATATTACACATACATAGACTGCAACAACAGTTACAGAATATAACATATACAGAGACTGTTTTTTTTTTGTTGTTTTTTTTTAATGTAGTTTTATGCCATTTTCAACGCTTTTCAGGTTACAAAATATTACACATACAGGGATTGTAACAATTTAACAGTTACAGAATGTTACACATACAGGAACTGTTATAACAGATACAGAATATTACACATACAGAAACTGTAGGAACAGCTACATCGTATTATAGAGAGTAGTTGTTCGTAGAATTTTGTCCCCTTGTGGATTTTAGCCCTGATCTATATCAAATATTGTAGCTGAGTTTAGTTAACGTAACCACTGGTTCTTCAAATCCTGAAAGGTTAACGAGTACTCAAGCACACCCCATCTCCGCAAGTAACTGATAACTTCCCCACTTGAATCAGCAGTGAGAGATGAGTGATAATGAGACACAATGTTGTATATAAGTCATCATGGAGATTGCTGCCGGGCGGGGATTTGAACTGACAACCCTGGATTGATAGTCAGCACCTAACAGACTAGGCTTATCAGGCAAAGAGTAAAATTTGAGAAAAAAAAATTGATTAGTAGTCCAAAGAACTTAATACTTTCAGAATCGATGAGTTCATGTTGAAAGAAACAATTGGCCGCTCACGCCAGAGGTTGAGGGTTTGATCCCCCGATTGATTTAATGCCTCTCATAACACAACACTCAGTTCTGGTTCTACCCAGGAAGTGGACTCGAGAGCTTTTCATTTAAGCTCCAAGCTTTCATTGCAATCGAGCTAAAATAAATTAGTATAAACTAATTCAAGATTATTTTTTTATTTTTGAATGCAACAGTCAAAACACATTTACATGGGGAAATTTTGGATGGGATTCCAAATCCCAGAATTTTCAAGCAAGGTATAAAAAATTCCATTTTAAAACTGTTTCTCTCTGGGATCTCATATTGTTATCCCACTGGGAAAGTTATTTCCCAGCAAATCCTGATTTCAGTAGGGAATAATTAAATACAAAAAAAAACATAATCAAATATCTAATTCTTGATTTCTTAGATGTAGTTCTTATCTTATTTATCAGACACTTATAATAATGCTGATGAACTCATTGCCTGATAAAGATAGCATTATCTGTCAGCATAGTTTTATCAGACATCACATAGAAATGATCTTCATCAACAACTAGAAACAATGAAATTAATGAATGAATAAATGAATGAATGAATGAATGGATGGTGAATATGTCATTTTGTGCATGCAAAAGTTAATGAATGAGATGATGACAATTAAATATTGTTAGAACTTTATTAAATTTTAAAACTATTTACAAATAAATAACCAAATGAATTGGTGATATATAAAACTTATATTTGAGCGATAAAAACAAGTAACCAGCTAGCAGGTTTTCAAAGAAAATTTACTTCTTCATAAACTTATTGGATAAGGAATTTACAAATAGATGAATGTTCTTCAACCTGATGCAGGATGTATATAACTGTTCAATATTGTTATGATAAAAACAGAGACTATATTGCGTTAACTATTAATTGAATGTAGCACTTTATCAGTAATGCCTTTACATCTGCACAAACATTTATAGTTAAAGAAATATTGGAAAATAGTCACTCCAACAGAGGTCCTCACCAACACTCCATGAAAATTCAAATAAAAATCTTAGTTAGCTTACAAATTGATAAAATTATGGAAGATTATGATTCCGAAGCATGTAAATTTGTATGAGATTTATTTCATTATAAAGACACGTTATTTTGTTTTAAAACAGATTCAACTTTATGACCTCTATTATGTATGTCTTTATAACCCCATAATAATGTACCGGTAATTACAGGCATTTAAATCTCCTAAAAGCATAGAATGTGATGGTAATCATGTAATGAAAGCATCAAGATCCATTGGACCAAGTGTTGCACTTGAACACATTGTAATAACTCTATGCTTAGTATCACTAACTACATTTGCTTATCATTACCTTTTCTTGAAGACAAAATCCTATAAGATTATGTCTATTTAAAAGTAAACTAATCTCATCATAATTCAGATTTTAACCAACACTTCCGTTGCAAGATTTTGTTTGAAATGTTTATTTATCTGGTGGAAGTATCGGTTCCAATGGGGCGATTTTACAACCTTGATACCGGACTGTTCTGAAGGATCGTCAACTTCCATATCAAGGTTGGAAAACTTGCTGTGCAGTCCGATAGAATAATTCGATTCTCTAAGCTGCCACCCTACATTTAATTTAGCAGCTGATAAATTAATTTTACCAGCTTTACACATTGAAGTCAGGTACTTGGTACCACCAGAGCCTGACGCATTTTGTGAGTCCCGAATCACTCCAGAACTCACGGGTTTTGATGATTTCTGGTCAGGACCAGAAGTCATCAGTTTCTTAGTAGATATGTTAGGTTACATCATAAAGAGGGTTTAGGTGTAATAGCAGGTTTTTAATTGAAAGCTGCAGTTTGAGTTTCTGTGGTCACACTCAAAGTTGAAGTTTGACAGATGTATTTGGAGGCTGATTGGAAATCCAGGTAACCTCCATCTGAACATTTACCAATCTCGTTCTCTTTTCAACAGCTTGGCTCACATCAGCATCATTTTACAAAATGAAAGAAAGATTGATAATGTTTATTTACTGTGAATAACGGATTTCTACTACAAAGCATGTGCGCCTGTTCATATATTGTATCGTGCCCTCTAAGTTTGCCCCCTCTAAACTGAAATCCTGGATCTGTCCAAGAATTTAATCATATTGTTTTCCAAAACTTTCTTGAATTATCACCTGATAAACTTGAAGATACCAGGCACTGACATGGTATTTAATATAAAGCAATATTATCTTAACTTATTCAATTCAACACAAATGATTTCTAAGCGGCTAATAATGATTCCAATGTAAATTAAATTCTGTCTGTATTACTTAGTTCCCATACCAGTAAAATGTTAGTTAGTCAGCTTTTGAGATCAGGTGGTCCTTCTCAAAATCAATTTTTAGTAAGGATGTCAACGAATATTCGGATATTCGAATATTCGGTCATACGTCCGAATATTCGAATGTCATATTGATATTCGAATATTCGCAACAACAAAAAAATATAGTAAATTCAAATTGTTTACTTTATTTATTTTCAATTTCAATATATTTGCCACAAATGGTTTTGAAAGGTGTTATATCAACCAGGTTAAGACACGGTAATTATCGATTTCCTCCTAAGACGGATGTCAATTGGAGTTTGTCAAGGTGATAAGGAGTCCTGGTCGGTAATCCTTTAATTGATTGCCTTAGGCAATTTTAATCATCGATCTGCCTTTACGGTCTGTTGTAAATCACCCTGTTTTGAAAAGGTGAGAGCAAGTTTGTTTATTTACCAATCTTATACCTAATTAAAGAGCACACTTCTTTGATTTGAAGGCCGTTTATGTACTTGTGAATAATAAATGCGTCAAGTAGTAGACGGATTTACTATATATATATTTTATGTTTGTTTTTCAATTTTATTTATTAATAGTTAATTACTTATAAACTATACAAACATACGAATATTTAACTTAGTAAAGCTAATATAACATAGCATGTATTAATTTATTATTATTATGCATCATCGAGTTCCAGGTCATGTTGAATCTTGACGACAATGATATTCCAATTGTTTGCTTTTTAGTATTTATACATCAGCACCGTTTCCGATGAAACAGAAAGTAACAAATATGGCGAGTAAAAACGGTCGGGATAGAAAGTTGATAATTATTTATTTTTAAGATTTTGACCGAATATATTCGAATATTCGTTCGAAAGAATGACCGAATATTCGAATATCAATATTGCCATTCGTTGCCATCCTTAATTTTTAGTCTTTAATTGGGTTAAATAATCAACACATTTCAGGTTATATGTGGCATATCCAGTTTATTGTTGGAGGAGGTCAGAATGAATCTTGAGTAGAACCACCATCTTTTGCAAGTAACTGGCAAATTTTCTCATATAAAAACTGTTGGAACAGTGCGACACAAACCTATGACCTTAGCTGGGAGAGGTCAGTGATCTTTAGATGCTGCCTTAGTGTACTCAGCCATGGAGTCTCCTTTATAGAACACATATCCCACAAAGCTTTGAAATGCGACTACTAAACCCAGGCAAACTTGCCCAGGTAAAAATGAGTTTCAATTTTGTAATTGGTTTTTATTGCAGTGTTAAATTAGAAGCAAAGAATAAACAAACAAATGGCCCATGATGACCTGAGATCCTTCAACTGAACAATAAATAAATAAATAAATAAATAAATAAATAAATAAATAAATAAATAAATAAAAAAAAAAAAATAAATAAATATACAAGATAGTCAGGAGTACAATATTTAAGTCCTCTATCGGTTTACAGGTAAATCTTTGGTAACATACACAAAGTAAGTGTTTTGAAGTACTTGTTTCTGTAAATGGTGACATAAGATTTGAAAAGAACAAGGTAGGTATGGCAACAAAATTGGTTAAATTGACTATTTGTCAATCCAGGAAAATTAAAACAAGTCATTCGCATGACACATCGTCTTGTCCTAGTGAACATTTGTGTTATTTAAAATTCCAATCACAACTAAAGAAGATAAGGTCCGGACAGCAGCAGATGGACCTACGACCTTTGATGAACAGACCCAAGTCATTCGCATGACACATCATCTTATCCTAGTGAACATTTGTGCCAAGTTATTTAAAATTCCAATCACAACTAAAGAAGATACACCGGACAAGAGGAAACACAGTGTATACACTGGATTTCCAAACACTTTACCTTGAGCTATGACCTTGATATTTGACTAACAGACCCAAGTCATTCGCATGACACATCGTCTTGTCCTAGCGAAACATTTGTGCCAAATTATTTAAAATTCAAGTTACAACTGAAGGAGATATGTTGTGGACAGCAGGGGACGCATGGGCGCACTGACGAGTGGTGGCGGGGGAAAACTAAGTCCTCATAATGGACCCCATTTAATGATTATAGTTATTTATTTCTAAGTAATATACCATACATTTGTTTTCTCTTCTGTTGCATTTTTTTACTAAAAAACTAAATCCTGATATAAAAAGATAATTTAAAAAAAGTTGAATGCTTTGAATCGAACCTGCAACCATTAGCATAAGCGGCCGACACTTTATCCACTACACTACAGCAATGTTAACATTAACATTTATTTGCTCGGAAAACAAAAGGTGCACAAATGTAAGAGAAAATTATTCCAATCAGTCATGTTTGATGTCGATCCGATAAAAACAAATGGGAATAAACTATGAACTTGAAAGAACTATCCAACTGTATCAACTTTGATTATTGCATTATGTACATGTTCCTTTAAAATTCTTGGTTTATTTGTTCTTTTATCAGTCGCCTAATTTGACTCTTTTGTTAGTATGATTAACATGTGTTTATTACATATATATTATGATAATGTATTGCTGATTATGAATAAGACAACAAACACATATGATTTATTGTATTAGTTCCTTATTGTTTCAAACTGGGAAAGAAATGAACACAGATCCTTGTCTGTTTGGTTGCTGGTTGGCAGAATATGGTTTAATCGAATAAAACTGGAAGAACAAGTTCAGGTATTAATTCACAGTATATTACTCGAGTATAGGATGCATGCTTTATGCAACAACTGTTGCTTTTGGTACTAAACACCAGTATTCTTAATAGGTTAAATACAAATATCCTGAACTGTTTAAAACCAAAATATAAGAACAGTATTCTAAACAGGTTAAAATAAAATATCCTGATTTTTTTTTGTTAAAATCAGGATTTAGTTAAATAATCGTAACAAGTTAAAATAAAATAACCAAACAAGTTAAAGTCAAATAACCATAACAGGTTAAAGTCAAATAACCTTAACAGATTGAAATAAAATGACCAAAGAGATTAAAATCAAATAACCTAATTACAGGTTAAAATGAAATAATCAAACAGGTTATTACCAAATAACCATAACAGGTTCAAACCAAATAACCTTAACAGGTTAAAACCAAATAACCGTAACAGTTCAAAAACATAAAATACACAACAGAACCCCTTAACAGGTTAAATAAAAAAAATGTCATCGATATTCCTAACAGGTTGAATCAAATAACCTTATCAGTTAAAAACAGAAAATACACAACAGGTTAAAACCAGAAAATCAGTTAAAATCATATGTTCAAACAATAAAAAAACACAACATGTGCACACCCTTAACATGTCAAAAACATACAGTATACTTCAGCACTGTAACATGTTAAAAACATAAAATTGACAACAGCTCCAAAACCAGAAAATCACAACTTCCTCATCAGTTAAAACGAATATCTGTAACAGGTTGAAACTAACAAGTTAACAACAGAATCCGAAACAGGTAATAACAGAACAAAACTTACAACAGGACAGCATCCTTAACAATTAAAATAAAATATCCTTAACAGGTTAAAACCTGGACATTAACAACAGTATCCTGAACCGGGTAAAATACAAATAATGGTAATCTGAAAACAATATTATCCTTCAACAGATATCCAAATAAGTGTCCTCTTACCACATGCCTGGGTTAGGCAGTGGCCCAATTTTTTTAAGCACCCGGGAACCAAACGGGGTAAACATGTTTTTATTTTACTTGTTAAAATAATTTTGTGTTTATGCAATAAAATCCTCAATAAGTCACAACAATAAAATCCACAACAGCATTATAAAAAAGTTTAAAACCATAACAGCATTCTTAACAGGTTAAAACCAGAAAATCACATCATAAACAGGTTATCACAACATCCTTAACAGGTTAAAACCAGAATATCACAACATCCTCTTTAACAGGTTAAAACCAGAAAATCACATCATAAACAGGTTCACAACAACCTCTTTAACAGGTTAAAACCAGGATATCACAACATCATTAACAGGTTATAACCAAAAAATCACAACATAATTAACAGGTTAAAACCAGGATATCACAACAACCTCTTTTACAGGTTAGAACCAGAAAATCACAACATCTTTAACAAGTTAGAACCAGAAAATTACAACATCCTTAACATGTTAAAAACAGAATATCACAACAACCTCCTTAACAGCTTAAAACCAGAAAATCACAACATCCTTAACATGTTAAAACCAGAATATCACGATAGTCTCTTTAACAGGTTAAAACCAGAAAATCACAACCACCTTAACAGGTTATATCACGATGTCTCCTTAACAGGTTAAAACCAGAAAATCACAACCACCTTAAACAGGTTAAAACCAGAAAATCACAACCACCTTAAACAGTTTAAAACAAGAATATCACAACAACCTGCTTTACAGGTTAAAACTAGGAGATCACAACATTCTTAACAGGTTAGAACCAGGATATCACAACAACCTCCTTTACAGGTTAAAAGCACAACACCACATTAGTAATAGGTTAAAATCACAACATCCTTACAGGATAAAACCAGGATATCACAACCTCCATACCGGTAAAATCACAACCTTATTAGGTTAAAACCAGAAAATCACAACAATTTCCTTAACAGGTTAACTAGGATATCACAACATCAGTACTGTGTTAAAATTAAAAACCTCAACAGATTAAAACAAGGAATCACAACAGCATTCTTACAGGCCAAATCAAATACCCTCCACAGATTAAACCCTGAACATTAACAGCCGCATCCTAAACAGGTAAAAATATAACACATTCAGTTACCAAGTCATAGTATTCTTTAACGAATACTCAAAGGCTTTAACATACCAAAACATGATTGTCATAACCTCACCTTTGTTTAAGTTTATTAATAAATTTATCATTAGCTTCAAAAATAATACTTGTCATTACTACTGATATTATAAGAATCTTACATGGGTTTGAGGTTCGGATAGAAAATTCTGTCCAGAGGGATAACTGTTTTGGCGGGAATTATAGATTTTACGATTGTTCTATATGATTAACATCATATATTTTATACTTTACGTCATCTTGATGGTTACAACATCACAGCACGGGAATATTATCTCGGCCCTATAACAGGGTGAGATAGAAATATCTAACCCCGGTAAATATGCAGATATCCTTATCCGGTATGCAAGAATGACTCGTTCTATCCTTACTTAGAAGGGGTTTATATAGTAAATGACTAAGAGTCACACCATGTAGACCCTGATCAGACAAGTCAGTTATCTGCTGATATGTCGTAATCATTGTCTTGCATAATACCCAGCAAGCTCAACATTAATCAATTATATGGTCGCACACAAAACTTTAAAATATCTCATTTGAAATTTATTTATAGCAACAGTAGCCATTTCTATTCTTTAAAAATTGTAAAATGGAAATAAATTTAATACACCAGGTTATTTAAGGAGGTGCTTATAAACCTGATGTATAGCATCCCTCTACTGGCCATCTAAATTAAATTAAGAGAGAGGAAACCAATGACTTGAACCCATGACCTCACAGGTGAGTGGTTAGTGATTTTAAATCATGTGCCTAAGATCACTCTGCCGCTGAAAACAATGTGCACACAGCCATATGGAATATTGAAAGAAAAAAGATGAGGAAAACACAATTAGGTGGAAAAGTAAAAACCTATAGAAATTACTGTTCAAATTGGAGGACACCTTTCTCTGGATCACATGCTCTACAACCAAACAAGGGACATTACTCTAAATGTATATCTGTTAAACCCAAGTCTGCCTGAGAGAATAGAGAGAAACCTACAAACAATAGCCCATTTATAACAGTGAATTGAAAACATTTGCAGATTTGTGTAAATGGGGTTTTACATTATACTATAGATGTCTGAGTTTATTTATAGACATTTGGTTGAAACACTTGCAGTTTGGCCCAGGAGTGAGTTTAGTAAATATCTGGTAAACTTTCTCAAATCAAATATTTGAGCCAAGATGGACTTCAACCCATGACCTAAGGCCTGTGAGATGTTTGTATATTTAGCATTTTTATAATTAAGTTATGAAATTTCCATAAAATGTGCCATTATTCACCATACATATGAAGCATGTAAACATGACCCTTCACCTCAAACTGCTACCTGCCACAGGAAAGATACCATCTAAAAATTGTTAACTCATATAAACTACACACAAAAATATGCAAAATATTTATCTCTTTTTTTGTATTTTACAGCTCTTATAAAAAATTTTGTTTATTTGAATATTTAGCATGACTTTCATGCCATTGAGGTCTAACACGATCAGCTAACCTAACTACTATTTCCTTAGATTCTGGAAGGTAAACTAGTATTCGAGCAGCTATTTCCACAGGTAACTGATAGCTTTCCCATTTGAGAGACAAATGGCAATGAGATGCAATGTCATATGTAAATCATCACAGAGAATTTTTAAATTCCTGGATTTAAGACATGTAACCTATAATAAAAGCTGAAAACCTAAACATTGGGTAGCAATTCAATTTTATACTACATGAACTTCTACTTGTATGTTTTGCTGAACATTATTCAGGTCAGTCTTTTTGCCCACAAAAGTAAAATATATTTGGGATAGCTTCTAAAATGTTGTGGTTGTTGTATGGTGTTTCATGTTGAATTCAGCATTTTTTTTAGCTAATCTTTTATATCATGATGGTGTCTACTTGAGGCCATTTTGTGAACACTGGATTATCATGCTGCAGACACATGATACCCCACCAAGAGACATTATACTGACACTGGACTGATCAGACCTGGAACCATCCTCTAAATGCTGAGTGCCAAGCGCAGAAGCTTCTCATACCATTTTTCTTTGGTATGACCCAGCCAGTATCGAACCCACGACCTTACACAAGCGAGGCAGACACTCTACTCCTAGGCCACAGCAGCTGCAGTCTAGCTTCCAAGAGAAAATTTAGTCAAGGATGTCAGGAAGTTCTGTAGCAGACTGTCTGCAGGATCCCTGATGGAAGTTAATGTTGGAAACACAAATATTAGGAAACCAAGATATTTTATGGCAAAACTGTCATGATTGTTGTAGCTATTAAAGTTTAGAACAAAATATTTGATTTTTTTTTTTTATGAATAATTTATGAAAGATTTAATACTATTATAGAAATTGTAATAGAAATCAAACTTTATAATTATGTGGACACAATTATTATAACTAATGAAATATTCATGAAACTAAAAATGTAGATAATTTTTGTGGTAACCATGGTCACATAAATCAAGTTGACAAGTTATTCATTTTCTTTACATAATTTTTTTTGCAAAATAAATACAGATGCCATACATAATCATCTTATTGCCATAGGGATACAATATATTTTGTTTTGTTATCTACTAATTGTAGGTGTCTTAAACTGGAATGAAAATAACTGATTATATGATGTTTATATGACTATATGATATATGTGGGATCATCATAGGTAATTAACTTAAAGCAACACATCCACGTTTAAACTTTTTTAAAAAGTTTTTCAATTGAGTTGTGAGCACATTTCCCATACATAAATATATGGTCAGTGAGCTGTATATGTGCTAACAAACACTATCCAGAACGCTTTAGAATTATAAAAAAAGATGTCCAAATTATAAAGCGTGATAAACGCTTTATAAATCATTTTTAAATTGCCGAGGATTCCAACTTGGCTTCAAATTGAATTATGCCAGTCGTATTAAAAAACTTCACGTTTTAGTGCGTAGTGTACTTTACCTGCCTTGAAAGTCATTTTGACAATTTTTTTTTGACTCGGGTGAGTTACATGCTTGTTTTATAAAGTGTTAGTCACGCATTACAATTTGGGCATCATTTTGTTCGGGATTGTGTTTATTTGCTCATATACAGCTAATTGATCACATGTTTGTATGGGAAATGTGCTAATAACTCAATTAATTTTTTTTTTTTAAAAGTTCAAACGTGGATGTGTTGCTTTAAAACCACCCTAATTACTTAATGCTCAAAAACTTAACTTATCAACAGAAAAGAAACTACACTTACTCCAGAGAATCATTGAAAAATAAATATTAAAGTCAATGATAAAAAAACAGCATTCACAAAAAATTGCCAAAATGTATGACTTACTGAATAATTTAGCTTTTGGGAATTCAATATAGAATACACAGTATTTACAAACAAATTATACCAAAATACTTACCAAAATGACTTTTAATTAGAAGTCATCCCAGAAATCCATATACCATTTTTTATACAATAACAAATTATAATACAGATTGAAAACATTTTTTTTATTCATTGCTCTTTTAACTTTTTTTTTAGAGCTTCTTTTTTTTTTTTTCTTTTTTTTTGAGCTCTTTTTTTTTCATTATTCTTTTCATTTTCTTTTGCTCTTTCCATTTTTTTAGAGCTTCATTTTTTTTAGCTTTATCCTTTTTTTTTTTTTTTTTAGCTCTTTTTCTTTTTTTTTTTTTAGTTTAATTTCTTTTTTTTTCTTTTTTTAGACCTTTTTTTTTTTAAATTTTCTTTTTTTAAACCTTTTTTTCAAAATAATCAAATGTTATTAACATGAACAATAATCCTCTTTATATATATTTGTATGTGTTTGTGTGTATGTTTGTTTATGTATGTGTGTGTGTATGTATGTATGTATGTATGGTGCATGTGTATATATGCAACATGTATAACTATGTATGTGTTTGTGTATGCATGTGTGAGTGTGTGTGTGTGTGTGTGTGTCCACAGTGTTTTTAAATAATGATGTCCAGATTGACAGTCTTTAAATGATTCAAAAGCAATTTTTTTCTTCTTTTTTTCCATCTAATAAATTCTCATATAATGTGCTCATACAATGTTGTTTTCATGTAATGTAGATCTCATACAATGTTGGTCTAATACAATGTTGATGTCGTATAATGTAGAACTCATACAATGCTGATGTCAAATTATGTAGATCTCATACAATGTTGTTGTGGTATTATCAGATCTCATACAATGGTGTTGTTGTATACTGTAAAACTCATACAATGTTGATTTCATACAATGTTGTTGTCATATGATTTAGATCTCACAATGTTGATCTCATATAATGTTGATGTCATTATAACATTGATCTCATACAATGTTGTTGTTGTGTAATGTAGATCACATATAATGCAGATCAGATCTCATACTATGTTGATCTCATTATAATGTTGATATGGTAAATCAGATATCATACAATGTTGATCTCATATAATGCTAATCTCCTATGCTTTTTTTTTCATGTATTTTGTCTCCCTCATGTAATATGTAGCTGATATTTTAAGCCGACTCCGCTATTCAGGTCAATTTTCATTAAAACTTCCACATTATTTAGCAGGAGTATCTTACATAGCCTGAAAAAGTAAGAAACAATTTATTAGCTTGCTGATAATAAATCGATCGATTGATTGAATATTAAGCATCATTTTTATGCCATCGAGGGCTAAGAGATAATCAGTTAAATTGACCACTGTTTTCTGGGATCCTGAAAGGTTAACCAGTACTCGAGCACACTCCATCATCGCAAATAACTGATAACTTGGTGAGAGAAGATTGATAAGTGGTGAGAGACGTGTGCTGATAGTAAAAGATAATATCACAAAATACTTATAAAGTGCTAGATAAACGTGTAAAAATAGGACATGGTCCTCATATTGTAATAGATGCATGTGATAAAACAAAAGTTCAACTAACACATGCTCTTATATAATAACACCAATTAAGTCACACAAGCTTCAAAAAGAATGAAATAAATACAGGCATATATAATAATTGACTTGATAGATCACTTACAAAACAATCATCACAGTTTGAAGTTTAACTTTAGATATTTTTATAACAAAAATCATAACTAATGGTTGTGTGTCTAACACTTAGTTACTTCTCTGTTGCATTTATATAATTAGACAATGAATGTTATGTTCTTACTTGTTTTTTATAAGCTATTGTTATCATCTTTTTCCCTGGACTGTGATGAAAAATATCAACCTGAAAAATATAAAACAATGTTTAGCGAAAATCTAATAGTTGAAATTAGTTAATCAGTTTGGTAGTGACATTTTCATCAGACTCTGGAAGCTATGTTTAATTGTACTTAAATAACAGCCATGGAGGAAACTTTTCTGCAAACATTCATTTGAAAGAGTTGTGGTGGTCCTGTTTTATTGAAACATGAAAGTCAACACTGGTATCAAAAGGATAAAAACCATTTTTTACATTGATTGTGAAACAAGTTTTACATCTTAGACAAATCACTTTCAAAGTCCTTTTGGGTAGAACCAGTAATTAGCATACGCGGATAATGTGTCTTGCTCAAGGACGCCATACATAGCCGTAGATGAGGACCAAACTCACGATGCCCTACCCACTGACCTCAGGCTCCATCTATAGTTCTTTATGAGTCATTACACTGATGTCAAGTTTGTGTACAACAATAGATAAGACTCTGAACCTCATAATGTGGCCTTGCAAATATTTAAAAACTTTCAATCAGTTGAGTACAACAGAATACCATACTCAACATGTGTACATACCTTTGTATCCACTTTGTGTCTTCAGTCATTAGCATTGATTGAGGATCCAAGTACTTCCTCCTGTTTGGGTGACATTCTTTGTATGTAAATCACTTTTTTGTACAGTGTGTGTTCTGTAGACCACATTGTATGTGATTCACATTTTGAAGGTATCGCATTTCTTATGTTGACCACATCTTGTAGGTATCACATTTTTATATGTTGATCACATTTTGTAGGTATACATCACATTTTTATATGTTGATCACATTTTGTAGGTATCGCATTTTCTATGTTGATCACGTCTTGTAGGTATCGCATTTTTGTATGTTGATCACATTTTGTATGTATACATCACATTTTTATATGTTGATCACATTTTGTATGTATACATCACATTTTTATAATTATGGTGATCACTTTCTTGTATGAGAGCAGTTTCTTGTATAGGTATCACTTCCTTGTATGGTATCACTTCCTTGTATGATATCATTTTCTTGTATGGTTATCACTTCCTTGTATGGTATCACTTCCTTGTATGGGTATCACTTCCTAGTATGGGTATCACAACATACTCTTTTAATAGTTATTAAATATTATTTTCAGTATCTATTTCATATAGTCCACTTGTCCTAAACTTGTTTGAAATCTAGCTGTCAAAGTCTTCACATGAACTTATTTTGGACTTTATAGTTTGTGTTTGTGTGTGTTTTATTTGTATTTGTAACATATATAAATATAATGGACATTTTGTAGAGTAACATATTAAGCTGAAACAATGTTTTTATCTTTTAACTCATCTAAGAAGAAAACAGACAAGACAAGGGCTAAAGAAATTGCTTCCATATCATAATGATTTAAAAAAAACTCAACTTTCAAACACATTTTTCTGATTTACATAATTAGAAGGGATGGAGTTAGGAGTGGATCTGCAAGTAAAAATACATAATTGATATGAAATTAATTATACATATAACATTATGGAGTTTCTTGAGCCCAGGTCAAGTAAATACATAAAAAAACATGGTACAGAAATATTACAATGTAACATAACAGCACATATCCTCTACCAGTTCAAAACTACTTGCAAAAGAAACACAGTAGAAACACAGTGTTCAGTTCTCACATAAAATGTTTTGATCCAAGTTTGGTTCAAACCCTAAACCTCAGCAGTGAGAGATTAGTGATCTTTAGACACTACATTAGACCAGTCAGTCACACAGAATCTCTGTTTAAGCATAATTGTCCAATGTTACTTACTGAGTTTGATTTGTATCATTAAGCACAATCATTTGTCAATAAAAAAATTAATATGGCTTTCAGTTAATCATATTTCATCTTTCTTTTCTTTTCTTTTTTGGGAAAAGAGCAATTCACTTTTCCCCCTTACTGCTCTAGGGAAATCTCACCTTATTATCTGGAGGAGCCTTTGTGAAATATATATATAATATTATAATTGTTTCATCTATGAAAACAAAATGGCCTCCAGTCAGCCAGAAAGAAAAACGTCATGAGTCATGATTTTGAGACATGATGGCCCAAAGTCACATCATTTAATTATGGCGTAAGATTGACTTCCACCAAGATGAATAAAAATGGCCGTCAGTTAGCCATTTTGAATGAAAGGAAGGTAAACTGGTAAAGGATTTACAATATTATTATTATTATTATTTTTTTTTTTTTTTTTTTTTTTTTTTTTTTTACAAAACATTAATATTTTCAACAACATATAATAATATGGTTCATCGTCTTTATAGAATATTAGTTTGTATATTCCTATATACTTGTAAATGATTAATGAATTTTATTAAAACCAAAACATATTTATTTACCATAATCAAAGCATTGTGACAGTATAATAGATAACATATAAACTACATGTATAAATAATTTGAACAATATTAAATTTCATAAAAATAATGAACTATAATATCTATACAAATAATGATAAAAATATTCTAATCTTTTATTCTGAGTAAACATTATGAATCTCTGGAGTCAATGTAGTAGATTACCCTTCAAACACAATTATTGCTGTCATTTGCTCTTTATAAAAACAAAAACATTGACCTTGACCATTGACCCAGTGACCTGAAATTCTGCATTAAAGACAAATGCAGTTCTGTCTAACATTACATTATGATATAAATTTGTAGCAGTACCTTGTTGACCTTCCAGCATAACCACTGCTGTTTGATGAATAAACAGCATAATTGGCCCGTTATCCATTGAATTTAAAGGAGGAAAATCAAGATGTTTCAAAATTTTAACAAGAGTTGTCAGAAGACAACAAAGCTCACCCCTGGGTGTCTAAGTCCAAAAAGGGCCATAACTGTGCCAAAATGCAATCCAGAGTTATGGTTCTTGTCTGTGTGTGTTCCATTGATGATGGTGATCACACAGGCAAAGTTTCATTGACATCCAATGAGCAGTTGCATAAATATCTTTAACTTAAAAGCAAAAGTTTAACCTGGTTGTCTACAGACAACACCGCTGCTGCTGCCTGGGTCATGGCAATAGCTCTCCTTGGACTTCATCCCGGCGAGCTAAAAATTGGCGAAAAATAATTATTTTCCAGTACTTCCTATTATGCTGATATATATACTCACTGACTCCGTGTTGCCATAATATAATACCGGTTTAAACATTTTAAAATAATATTTTGAAAAGGGATTTCCTCATTTGGGCTACGCATACAGGTTAGACTAAAATAGATGTCTCACTTACAATTGCAACATATTTTGTACTGTATCAAATGAGTCACGTTATTTCATTTTGATTTCAACCTGACCCCTCATACTGGTTTACATGTTGTAAAATTTGTTTTATCTTAAAATGTTGATGTGTGTTGAAGGTCATCAAGCAGTATTAAAGAGCGAAGAACTTTATTTCCAGAATGGGGCTTTTGTATCAAGTTTACCACTCTGATTTTTCAAATTTCGGTGGATTCGATATACTATGCCATTCAAATTTTTTTATTTATGATAACCACAGTGTTGTCTAGTGGTAACACATCTGCCTTGCATGCAGAAGGTCATGGGTTCAATCCCTAGCTTCCTCACTTGGCACTCAGCAGTTAGAGGATAGTTTCAGGTCTGGTCCGTATGGGTACAGATAACGAGTGTCAAGGGGTCAGTAACTTATTGTAACCAGGTTATCAATACAGTCAAACCTGTTTTAAGTAGCCAGTAAAGAGAAGACAGGCCTTTTAAGTCAGGTTGTTGCTCAATACAGGTTAACTTGTTTGAAAAAATAGAAATGGGAAACAGCAAATTTGGCTGCTTAAAACAAGTGTCTGACTGCTTACGTAGGTTTGACTGTATATCAAATAGGAATGAGAGTAAAAAATAACAAGAGTTGTCAGAAGAAAACAAAGCTCGCCTATGGGATTAAACTCACCACCCATGCAAAGATAAACAAACAGTTTTATAGGAACTATATTTTTTTCAGTTTAGTGAATTAGAGGTAAATGTTTTGCATATTTTGTGTTTTGTTTATCTGAGATAATGCAGTTTTTAATTGATATCTAACCCATCACAGGTAGCAGTTTGAGGTGAAGAACCAAGGTTACATGCTAATCATACATAACGGTGAATGATGGCACATTTTAGTGAACTTATGTAACTTAAAAGGTGCAAATAAATCTGAAGACCAAATGACAAATTAAGCATTTGGATTCTGACTGATTCAATGCCTGTATTACCATTTACTGCACATTCTAAACATCACATGGTATTCCGTTTTATTATTGAAGGACGACCTCAGATGCATATACTATATAAGAACTGGCTTACACCATTTCAAACACATTATATAGGTTACATATGACAGCCAGTTTCATATTTGGCCAAGGAAGACCTTATATGCATACTTGCATATGTTTTATTTCATCCAGTTTTATTGACAATAGAAAATCTAAGATGCATACAATGTTCCTTTGCGGAACCACTGTAAGTAATATAGTAATAATAATAAAGAGACCTCTGACATTGGAAAAATTGTATCTACCATGAGGCCCTCAAATAACAAACTTGCTTAGTGAAAATATTTCACATCTGAACCCCAGGGCAGAAGTAGTAAATGCATGTGATCCTGAGACAATGCTGTAGAGCAGCCAACCAGGTGTATCAAACTCACATCCTCTGGCTTGAGCAGTCAACACTCTATCCACTGCACTACCGCTGTTCCACTTTATTCATTAAGGTAGACAGTTTCTGATGAAAACTTAGTAACTATCATAGAATTAACATGTTCAAATCTTTTTAAAATTTCCATACTATGATGCTAGAACCAATTTACATATAGAAATGGTAATTAATGTTACATACTAATGATTGGACATTCATTGGCATTATATGGCTAATATTGTTTTTGCTGATAAATGCTCACAATGCTATATACAAATAAACTCAATTGACCGACTGACGTAAGTTGGTAAAGATAAAACTTTAAGTCAAATGAGGTTTGGTATAAAATGTAGGCCAATTTCTATCAATCTTCACAGTCATGTGACATCCTTTTATTGACCTTTTTTAATGCAATGTCTTAATGTTGTTCAAAATATCATTTTCAACACATTACAGAACAAATGTGGCATCAAGTATCATTTAGGACTGGGAGGAAGAACTTTCAATGATTGCACAAAGAGCCATTGTCTTTACAAAATACTGGTAAATTTTTCACTAAAAGCAGGTAACAAGTTAAAACAAGAAATACTTTACCAGATAAACATAACAGTTAAAACCAAAAATCCATAACAGATAAAACTCCGAAATACTTTACCAGAAAAACAAAGCAGTTAAACCGTTAAATCCAAAACAGGTTTAACAGGTTAAAACTACAAACCAGAAAATCATTACAGTAAAAACCTAAAATCTATGACAGGTTAAAACGAGAAATATGTTACCAGAAAAATATAACAGTCAAAACCTAAAATCTATTACAGGTTAAAACCATAAATACATAACTAGAAAACATGGCTGTTAAAACCTAAAATCCATAACAGGTTTAACAGGTTAAAACTACAAACCAGAAAAAAACATTACAGTAAAAACCTAAAATCTATGACAGGTTAAAACGAGAAATATGTTACCAGAAAAATATAACAGTCAAAACCTAAAATCTATTACAGGTTAAAACCATAAATACATAACTAGAAAACATGGCTGTTAAAACCTAAAATCCATAACAGGTTTAACAGGTTAAAACTACAAACCAGAAAAAAACATTACAGTAAAAACCTAAAATCTATGACAGGTTAAAACGAGAAATATGTTACCAGAAAAATATAACAGTCAAAACCTAAAATCTATTACAGGTTAAAACCATAAATACATAACTAGAAAACATGGCTGTTAAAACCTAAAATCCATAACAGGTTTAACAGGTTAAAACTACAAACCAGAAAAAAACATTACAGTAAAAACCTAAAATCTATGACAGGTTAAAACGAGAAATATGTTACCAGAAAAATATAACAGTCAAAACCTAAAATCTATTACAGGTTAAAACCATAAATACATAACTAGAAAACATGGCTGTTAAAACCTAAAATCCATAACAGGTTTAACAGGTTAAAACTACAAACCAGAAAAAAACATTACAGTAAAAACCTAAAATCTATGACAGGTTAAAACGAGAAATATGTTACCAGAAAAATATAACAGTCAAAACCTAAAATCTATTACAGGTTAAAACCATAAATACATAACTAGAAAACATGGCTGTTAAAACCTAAAATCCATAACAGGTTTAACAGGTTAAAACTACAAACCAGAAAAAAACATTACAGTAAAAACCTAAAATCTATGACAGGTTAAAACGAGAAATATGTTACCAGAAAAATATAACAGTCAAAACCTAAAATCTATTACAGGTTAAAACCATAAATACATAACTAGAAAACATGGCTGTTAAAACCTAAAATCCATAACAGGTTTAACAGGTTAAAACTACAAACCAGAAAAAAACATTACAGTAAAAACCTAAAATCTATGACAGGTTAATACCAGAAATATGTTACCAGAAAAATATAACAGTCAAAACCTAAAATCTATTACAGGTTAAAACCATAAATACATAACTAGAAAACATGGCTGTTAAAACCTAAAATCCATAACAGGTTGAAATCAGAATTACTTTAACTGAAAAACATAACAATTAAAGCCTAAAATCCATTACATGTTAAAATCAGAAAGACTTTACCAGAAAAACATAACAGTTAAATTTAACCAGGTAAACTTCATAACAGATTAAAGCCAACCAGAAATACCTTAGCAGAAAAATATAGCAGTTGAAACATAGAATTCATAACAGGTTAAACAGATTAAAACCAGAAAACCTTTACCAGAATAACATAACAATTAAAACATAAAATCTATATTAGGTTAAAACCAAAAATATTTCAATAGATAATCATAACAGTTAAAATCTAAAATCCATAACAGGTTAAAACCAGAAATACTTTAAATGAAAAACTTAACTTTTAAAACCTAAAATCCATAACACGTACGTTCAACCAGACATACATCAACAGAAAAACATAACAGTTAAAACCTAAAATCCAAGACAGGTTAAAACCAGAAATACTTTTTAACTGAAAAGCATAACAGTTAAAACTTAAAATCCATAACAGGTTAAAACATGAAATACTTTCAACTGAAAAGCCTAACAGTTAAAACCTAAAATCCATAACAGGTTTAAACCAGAAATATGTCAATAGAAAAAAATAAACAGTTAAAACCTAAAATCCATAACAGTTTAAAACCAGAAATACTTTAACTGAAAAACAAAACAGGAAAAACTTTCAAAATCCATCACAGATTAAAACCTGAAATAATCGTCAACAGAAAAACATTACAGTTAAAACCTGGAAAATTCATAACGGATTAAAACTAGATATATGTCAACAGAAAAAAATAACAGTTAAAACCTAATGTCCATAACAGGTGAAAACCAGAAATACTTTAAATGAAAAACAAAACAGTTAAAGTCTAAAATCCATAGCAGGTTAAAACCAGAAATATGTCAACAGAAAAAAAACACAATTAAAACCTGAAATCAATAAAAAGTTAAAACCAAAATTTGTTTACCAGAAAAACACAACAGTTAAAACTTAAAATCATTTAAAAGGTTAAAACCAGAAATATATTTAACTAGCTTTTGAAACAATGTTCTGGTAATGTGTTTAGCAGTGCACATGATGTACATTGCCAACCTTGATATAATGTGTTTCTGACCAAATCGTGTAACACCGCAAAAAGAAAACAACACAAACAAGGTGTTAAAAAAATAGCATTTTGTACGTATTTCATCATTATAGTACTACTTTGAATGTTGCAGGCATACTAGAAGTTCTGATTTTAAAGCACAATTGTAAAAAAAAAAGAAGAGAAAATGCACATTTGTATAATCACGTAAACGTCAATAGAAAGTGACTGAATTTCATAAAAATGACCGAATAAAGTATGCAAATCACCTTTATACAGTGAACTTGAAATTTTTATTTCAATTTTCTTTGTTCCGAGAAACCAAACAAACCAGGATATGCCATTATTTCTTTCTCAGTTTAAATAACAATAAGCAACAAAGTTTTACAAACCATATGTTTTTGTTAGCTAATTTATAATCACCAATACATTGTCGATTATCAGCATATAAAAACATACGTTAATAACAATATATTATTCACTTATTCAAACAATAACTGCTCCTTGTGTTATGTCATTTAGTACTTAGTACCAGTGACTACTCCTGAAAGAGTCTACCAATCAATTTATCAGAAATGTGTAACAGGTCAAAAACAGAAATTATACAGACAAAACCAAACATATATAACAGGTTAAAACCCTTAAGAAACACACGGCCCCTTCTTTTGAAAAATGCATCCCCTGCGGTCATATATTCAGGGTTGGGGCGTCAGTTAATGATTTGGTCAGTTAATGGTGAGAAACTATATGAGAACATGTGGAACTATTACTATATCAGTTTAGTTTACATTTAAGATTTTCAATTTCATGAAAAAATAAGAGCTAAGGTCGATGGAGCCCATTGTTCATATATATATATATATTTTACTTGTGTGTGATCCTTCTGCTCAGGTGAGCTAAAACTTGCACACAAGTGCCATAGCTTTTCACCAGTCAACCATAAAGATAATTCCATGTGTACTGGTGTCCACATTACTCTCAACATGTCAGCATTTTACCTGCTTTCACTGTTATATTCATTACTAACAGTACATGTAGGTCAGGTAAGGTTTGTTGAAAAGAATGGGATTTAACAAAAGACATCCTTCTTAAAATTGCACAACTTTCTCACATTAATTTTAGGACAGAGCTTGGCTTGAACCCCCAGCCTTATTAGTGAGAACTATGTGATCTTGAGACAGCATCTTAAACAACCTGCCTATAGAGGCCCCATGTAGAAGGACAGAGCTGGGCTTGAACCTGCAGCCTTATTAGTGAGAACTATGTTATCTTGAGACAGCACCTTAAACAATTAACCTGCCTATAGAGGCCCCATATAGACAGACAGAGCTGGGCTTGAACCCCGCAGCCTTATTAGTGAGAACTATGTGATCTCGAGACACCATTATCAACAACCTGCCTATAGAGGCCCCATGTAGAAGGACAGAGCTGGGCTTGAACCCTGCAGCATTATTAGTGAGAACTATGTGATCTCGAGACACCATCTTAAACAACCTGCCTATAGAGGCCCCATATAGACAGACAGAGCTGGGCTTGAACCCTGCAGCCTTATTAGTGAGAACTATGTGATCTCGAGACACCATTATCAACAACCTGCCTATAGAGGCCCCATGTAGAAGGACAGAGCTGGGCTTGAACCCTGCAGCATTATTAGTGAGAACTATGTGATCTCGAGACACCATCTTAAACAACCGGCCTATGGAGGCCCCATATAGAAGGACAGAGCTGGGCTTGAATCCCCGAGCCTTATTAGTGAGAACTATGTTATCTTGAGACAGTATCTTAAACAATTAACCTGCCTATAGAGGCCCCATATAGAAGGACAGATAAAGAGAAAACCCAGAATCTAACTTTTATATTAGATTTCTTAATGAGGTTAAATGTCATTTTCAACACATATCAGGTGGTATATCTGGTTTTATTGATTGAGGAAGACCTCAGCAAGAATCATAATAGAACCACCGCCATTCCTCAAATAACTTTCAAACTTTCTCAAATAAAGTTTTTGGACTGAAAGCGATTTAAACTTACGTAAGCAATCTTTGGACGATGCCTTGCAACACAAATGTCCCTTGAAATAATGTAAAATAATTATGATATTATATACATTTGTATGATGTAATAGAAATATGTACATGGTAATGTGAAATATACTGTATATATACATTATGTATATTGTAAATTGTAATGTGAAATATAATATATACATTATGTAAATTGTAATGTGAAATATAATATATACATTATGTACATTGTAATGTGAAATATAATATAAACATATGTACATTGTAATGTGAAATATAATATATACATATGAACATTGTAATTTTAAATATAATATATATACATTAATATGTTCAATATAACTGAAATAATTTTTTATAAAATAAGTACATCTTAACTGAAGTTTGTAAATGAATTTAAACAATAAGAAATCTTGAAACTTCCTTAATTTAAAAAACAGACTAAAACACTCAATTAACTCTTAATTAACTTCTAAAATGTTCTATAAAAGACCCCAATTCAATCCATGTTTTGGACAATTATTATTTAGAAGTGGAGATTGTACACCCTGATCAGGCATGTGATCCTGTGTTTGACCAGCAAGCTAAATAGAAATAGTTAATCGAGTTAACCACAAAGCAAAGATAAAACATAAATAGAATATGTGACTATTAAATAAGAGTATAAGGCAACAAACATTATCTTTAATTTTTTTTTTTGGAATGGGGTTTAACATCATTTTCAACACATTTCAGGTTATATTTGGTATATCAAGTTTTACTGGTGGAGGAAGACCTGAGTAGAACCGCCGTCCTTCTGCACTTTCTCACATAAGTTTTTGGAGTGAGCGGGACTCGAACCTACGACCTTAGCAGTGACAGGTAAGTGATCTTGAGACGGCACCTTAGACCACTTGGCCACGGAGGACCCCATTATAAGTTTAAACATGAAACTATGATAACATTTGGAGAAGCATGAAACTGCTTAGTGCAACATGAGACATGACACTAAGGAGCCTTTTGATGATATTTTATAAACGCTTCTGCCAAGATGGACATCTCATCAGATGAAACATCAAAATATAAAACAATCTGTCCATCCACAGCTAAGTAGTTGTCAGTTTGCTTGACTTCTCTTTATAAATGTCCTCCATCTTGTCTGTAGCATTAACAAAAAACATAATTCTTGAAAGGTTGTACACTTATGAAGCACAGGGAGATGGTGTGCAGTGCGCTTATGAAACACAGGGAGATGGTGTTCAGTGCACTTATGAAGCACAGGGAGATGGTGTGCAGTGCACTTATGAAGAACAAGGAGATTGTGTGCAGTGCACTTATGAAGAACAGGGAGATGGTGTGTGTCAGTGCACTTATGAAGCACAGGGAGATGGTGTGCAGCGCACTTATGAAGCACAGGGAGATGGTGTGTTTGCAGTGCACTTATGAAAAACAGTGAGATGGTGTGCAGTCCACTTATGAGGCACAGGGAGATGGTGTGCAGTGCACTTATGAAGCAAATGGAGATGGTGTACTGTGCACTTATGAAACACAGGGAGATGGTGTGCAGTGCACTTATGAAGCACAGGGAGATGGTGTGCAGTGCACTTATGCAGCACAGGGAGATGGTGTGTAGTACACTTATGAAGCACAGGGAGATGGTTTGCAGTGCACAAGGGCATAATTCTTGGTTGTTGTTTTTTTTACATTATGATTTCCCTTTTTCTGTATTTCTCTAATTATTACTTTTCCATGAGCACAACTTCAAAACCATTTAAGATAAATCTTTAAATCTTAATACACTTGTAAAAAACAATCAGGCAGTTATTAGCTTACAATATTAACAAACAAAAAATGATTATCAGGCACTATGTTATCAAAATTGCAATTTCTTCAACACTTATTTTAACCATTCCAACATTCTGTAATTTGGAACTCCTCAATCTTATCAGTAAAATTGGGTGAAGTGTTATTTTAACCATTCAAACATTCTGTCATTTGGAACTCCTCAGTCTTATCAATAAAATTGGTTGAGGTGTTATTTTAACCATTCCAACATTCTGTCATTTGGAAATCCTCAGTCTTATAAGTAGAATTGGACGAGGTGTTATTTTAACCATTCCAACATTCTGTCATTTGGAAATCCTCAGTCTGATAAGTAGAATTGAGTGAGGTGTTTCCACGCCCTTTCACTCAAATATTGCATCCTAACACCAAGCCTAAACAAGCCCATTTCATGCAAACCCAAACCTGGTACACCTTCATTCCCTCTAACTGCCACCTCCTTTATAAGAACTAACCATTATGGTAGTTGATTTTCAAAATCACCCAACTTCTTCAAACTAATTTCATACCAAGATTCCATAACTCTTATATAAATTTTATTATGACTGCTGAGAAATAAAGGTTAGCTACATGTGAACTTTATATAGATTCACAAGAACTATATAGATAAATGCATAACCTTTACATCAATTCACAATAACTATAATATACATATTTACATAAACTTTACATGGATTCACAAGAACTATATACATAAATACATGAACTTTAAATGGATTCACAATAACTATATACATGTTTACATAAACTTTATGTGGATTCACAAGAACTATTAACATGTTTACATAAATGTTACATGGGTTCACAAGAACTATATACATGTTTACATAAATGTTACATGGGTTCACAAGAACTATATACATGTTTACATAATCTTTCCATGAATTCACAAGAACTATATCAATGTTTACATGACCTTAAATGAAATATGAAATTTAACTGCTTTACATAAATTCATGTTGATTTTCATGAATGTTGATGCTTTACATTAACTTTGTATATTTGATCTGAATCCATCATATATCTATTTAGAGTTTAGATATATTTGCTTAATCCAGGTGTATGAGCGTGTTTTGGGGCAATAAAAACAGAACTGTCATTTGTTTCTACATAAATTATCTTGTATATGATGTTAAGTGTAAGCAATTAGCTTGTATATGATGTTAAGTGTAAGCAATTACCTTGCATATGATGTTAAGTGTAAGCAATTAGCTTGTATATGATGTTAAGTGTAAGCAATTACCTTGCATATGATGTTAAGTGTAAGCAATTAGCTTGTATATGATGATAAGTGTAAGTAATTAGCCTGTAAATGGTGTTAAGTGTAAGTAATTGGCTTGCATATGATTATTAGTGTAAGCAATTAGCTTGCATATAATGTTAAGTGTAAGCAATTAGCTTGCATATGATCTTAAGTGTAAGCAATTAGCTTGCATATGACGTTGAGTGTAAGCAATTAGCTTGCATAAAAATAATGATGTTAAGTGTAAGCAGTTAGCTTGCATATGATGTTAAGTGTAAATAATTAGCTTGCATATGATGTTTAGTGTAAGCAATTAGCTTGTATATGATGTTAAGTGTAAGCAATTGGCTTGCAAACGATGTTTAGTGTAAGCAATTAGCTTGCATAATTATGATGTTTAGTGTAAGCAATAAGCTTGCATAATTATGATGTTTAGTGTAAGCAATTAGCTTGCATAAAAGTTATGATGTTAAGTGCAAGCAATTGGCTTGTATTTGTTGTTAAGTGTAAGCAATTACCTTGTATATGATGTTAAGTGTAAGCAATTAGCTTGTATTTGTTATTTAGTGTAAGCAATTACCTTGTATATGATGTTAAGTGTAAGCAATTAGCTTGTATTTGTTATTTAGTGTAAGCAATTACCTTGTATATGATGTTAAGTGTAAGCAATTAGCTATCATATGAAGTTTAATGTAAGCAATTAGCTTATATATGATGATCAACAACAACTTCTGAAAGGGTCTATGTTCATGTATAGCTGTATAATTTTTTTACTCGAGTTATGGCCCTTTTTAACTTAATTTTCTGTAAAATGATATTCAATCAATAACTTTTTATTGACAAGAGTAACAGCCCCTTTTCAACTCAAGTCTTTAGAAAATTGACTGACATAAAGCTGGGGAATTCGTGTCATATGGAGGCATGTGTAGTTTAATGACAATCAAACGTTTTGTCTTTTTTAACCCAACCACTTTAAGGTGACCCATTTAGCCTCCCTATTTGAGATGGCACAGGGAGGACCATCCTGTCACAACATAAAATCTGACCAGTGACTTTTGAATTAAGCAAAATTATCATTTCATACAAATGAATGTAACAGCCTCATGTAATTTTTCTAGTTGCTTCTTGAGAGTTTCTTTGCTTCAATGGACTTTAAAATCATTTAGTAAGAACTATATAAAATTTGTTTAAAGTATTATTTATTGTCACAAATTTAGAGAACCACCAAAGCACTGTCTAAAGATCGGTACAAATATTTGAAAATTAAATTAGCCCTTTAGGTGTCCAACTTTCAAAACAACGGTAACATGGCAGTACAAAAGGGAAGGACAAACCATTACAAGTCTACCAGCCGAAGACAAGATTAGTTTATTGTGTCATGTTTAAGTGTCAGAGTTTCGCACAGCATCTTTTCCCTGAAATGTTCATCTCTTTGATCGTTACCAATAACTCATGCCCCCCAGTAGCACCGTCCATACATTCTCTTGCAGAATGCTCCTTCCGTCCCTATGTTTCATTCTCTCTCTCTCTCTCTCTCTCTCTCTCTCTCTCTCCATCACATATCATACAAACATCACACACACTGACACACACAGAGCTCTCTCAAACACAAACATGCATCATACAGAGAGGGTGAGACAACTCTCACATAAAAAACACACATCAAACAGAAAGAGCTCTCACACACAAACACACATCAGAGAAAGAGAGAGACAGAAACAGAGAGAGAAATAACTTTCACATACAAACAAAGAGAGTGAGAGAACTCACAGACTAAAACACATCAGACAGAGAGAGAGAGAGAGAGAGAGAGAGAGAGAGAGAGAGAGAGATAGAGAGAGCTCACACAAAAACATACATCTTAGAGAGAGAGAGTTCTCACATACAAACACATACATACAAACACAGAGAACAAGAGAGAGAAAAAACAATAAGCTAAGAGAACTTACACACACGAGACAGACATAATATACAGACATTTAGATCTCACACACTCAGTCATGATTCAGTAACAAAATTACACACATACAATAATATTGGAGAAGGGGCTATTACAAAGTTAATAAAAAGGTAGATTACACATGATGCAGGCAGATTATTGATACACTATGATAAGATACAATACTATATGATAAAGATACAATATGATACAATACAATAGGATATGATACAATAGTATATGATATATGTTATGATACAATATGATACAATACAATATGATATATGTATGATACAATACGATATTATAAATGTTATGATATAATATGATACAATACAATATGATGCAATAAAATATGAGATACAATACAATATGATACAGTACTATATGATGCAACAAAATATGAGATACAAAACAATATGATACAATACAATATGATGCAACAAAATAAGAGATACAATACAATTAGATAAGATAACATACAGATAATATGTAATATTAAATGTCTTTTGGTGAACAGACATGCACATTATTGATCCATTCAGCATTGCAACTTTTTCTGATATCCTTGTTTTTAAAGATGTGATATTGCCCAGATATCACGTCCTTATTTAGTTATAACATCTTTATCAGATAAGGTGCAACATTAAATTAATCGTTTGTCTATTTCTGTCCATCAAAATAATATTATATAAAAAAATATATGAATAAATATAAAATATTAGACATGAATTACAAAGAAATAGACTACAAATGTGATAAAATATAACATAAAATAGAAGTCCATAAAAACAAGAAAGTCAGATAGCAGGATCAAAGAGTTAATTTTAATAGAAGTATAGTTGGATTGTGGGGAGGGGATGGAAGACCAAGTGAATACTTGGCAAAATGCATGCATTGATAAGCATGCATTAATATGCATGCATTGATAAGCATGCATAATAAACATTGGACATCAGGCAAGACCGAACCCTGGGTGCCGGCTGGCCATGTCAAGTTGAGAATAGCATGACAGGAGTGCTGGGGACTCAAACACTGAACACACCCCATAAACCAATCAAATCTTCAACCAGTACACCAGAAATGGTTTGCATGTCCTTCTTATCCTTTGATGCCATTGATTTTTGTAACAATTGAATCAAAAGTTGGACACTTTAACTCTTACAAACTTCATTCTTAACTGAAGTTTGTAAATGAATTTAAACAATATTTAAAACACAGACTTAATCACTCAATGAACTCTAAATTAACTTCTAAAATGTTCTATAAAAGACCCCATTTCAATCCATGTTTTGGACAATTATTATTTAGAAATGGAGATTGTACACCCTGATCAGGCGTGTGATCCTGTGTTTGACCAGCAAGCTAAATAGAAACAATTAATTGAGTTGACCACAAAGCGAAGATAAAACATAAATAGAATATGAGACTAATAAGAATATAAGGAAACAAACATTATCTTTAATTTTTTATTTTTGGAATGGGGTTTAACGTCATTTTCAACACATTTCAGGTTATATTTGGTATATCCAGTTTTACTGGTGGAGGAAGACCTGAGTAGAACCGCCATCCTTCCTCACTTTCTCGCATAAGTTTTTGGAGCGAGCTGGACTCCAACCAACAATCTTAGCAGTGACAGGTAAGTGATCTTGAGACGGCACCTTAGACCACATGGCCACGGAGGACCCCATTATAAGTTTAAACATGAAACTATGATAACATTTGGAGGAGCATGAAACCCCTAAGTGCAACATGAGACACGACACTAAGGAGCCTTTTGATGATATTTTATAAACGCTTCTGCCAAGATGGACATCTCATCGGATGACACATCAAAATATCAAACAAGCTGTCCATCCACAGCTAAGTAGTTGTTAGTTTGCTTGACCTCTTTATAAATGTCCTCCATCTTGTCTGTAGCATTAACATAAATAAAACTAAGTTCTTGAAAGGTTGTACACTTATGAAACACAGGGAGATGATGTGCAGTGCACTTATGTAGCACAGGGAGATGGTGTGCAGTGCACTTATGTAGCACAGGGAGATGGTGTGCAGTTCACTTATGAAGCACAGGGAGATGGTGTGCAGTGCACTTATGTAGCACAGGGAGATGGTGTGCAGTTCACTTATGTAGCACAGGGAGATAGTGTGCAGTGCACTTATGTAGCACAGGAAGATGGTGTGCAGTTCACTTATGAAGCACAGGGAGATGGTGTGCAGTGCACTTATGTAGCACAGGGAGATGGTGTGCAGTACACTTATGAAGCACAGGGAGATGGTGTGCAGTACACATATGTAACACAGGGAGATGGTGTGCACATGGAGATGTTGTGCAGTCCACTTATGAAGAACAGTGAGATGGTGTGCAGTACACTTATGAAGCACAGGGAGATGGTGTGCAGTGCACTTATGAAGCACAGGGAGATGGTGTTCAGTGCACAAGGGCACAACTCTTTGTTGTTTTTTTACATAATTATTTCCCTTTTTCTGTATTTCTCTAATTATTACTTTTCCATGAGTATGATTTGAAAACCATTTAAGATAAATCCTTACATCTTTATACACTTGTAAAAGATAATCAGGCAGTTATTAGCTTACAACATTAACAAACAAAAAATGCTTATCAGTCACTATGTTATCAAAATTGCAATTTCTTCAACACTTATTTTAACCATTCAAACATTCTGTCATTTGGAACTCCTCAGTCTTATAAGTAGAATTGGGTGAGGTGTTATTTTAACCATTCCAACATTCTGTCATTTGGAAATCCTCAGTCTGATAAGTAGAATTGGGTGAGGTGTTATTTTAACCATTCCAACATTCTGTCATTTGGAAATCCTCAGTCTGATAAGCAGAGTTGGGTGAGGTGTTTCCACGCCCTTTCACTCAAATATTGCATCCTAACACCAAGCCTAAACAAGCCCATTTCATGCAAACACAAACCTGGTACACCTTCATTCCCTCTAACTGCCACCTCCTTTATAAGAACTAACCATTATGGTAGTAGATTTTCAAAATCACCCAACTTGTTCAAACTAATTTCATACCAAGATTGCATAACTCTTATATAAATTTTATTATGACTGCTTAGTAAAATAAAGGTTAGCTACATGTGAACATTATATGGATTCACAAGAACTACTAACATATTTACATGAACATTATATGGATTCACAAGAACTATATACATAAATACATAACCTTTATATCGATTCACAATAACTATAATATACATATTTACATACACTTTATATGGATTCACAAGAATTATATACATAAATACATAACCTTTACATCGATTCACACTTACTATAAAATACATATTTACCTACACTTTACATGGATTCACAAGAACTATGTACATAAATACATAACCTTTACATGGATTCACAAGAACTATAATGTACATGTTTACATAAAATTTACACTGATTCACAAAAAATTATATACATAAATACATGAACTTTACATGGATTCACAAGACTTTTAGAACTATTAACATATTTACATAAACTCTACATGGATTCACAATAACTATATACATGATGACATAAACTTTATGTGGATTCACAAGAACTATTAACATGTTTACAGAAACGTTACATGGGTTCACAAGAACTATATACATGTTTACATAAAATTTACATGGATTCACAAGAACTATATACATGTTTACTAGACCTTCAAAGAAATATGAAAATTTAATTGCTTTACATATTAAACTCATGTTGATTTTCATAATTTTTGATGATTTACATTAACTTTGTACATTTGATCTGAATCCATCACATATCTATTTAGAGTTTAGATATATTTGCTTAATCCGGGTGTATGAGTGTGTTTTGGGGCAATAAAAACAGAATTGTCATTTGTTTCTACATAAATAATCTTGTATATGATGTCTAGTGTAAGCAATTAGCTTGTATATGATGTTAAGTGTAAGCAATAACCTTGCATATGATGTTAATTGTAAACAATAAGCTTGCATATGATGTTTAGTGTAAGCAATTAGCTTGTATATGATGTTAAGTGTAAGCAATTAGCTTGCATATGATGTTTAATGTAAGCAATTAGCTTGCATATGATGTTTAATGCATATGATGTTTAATGTAAGCAATTAGCTTGCATATGATGTTTAATGTAAGCAATTAGCTTATATATGATGATCAACAACAACTTCTGAAAGGGTCTATGTTCATGTATAGCTGTATGTTTTTTTTACTCGAGTTATGGCCCTTTATAGCTTAATTTTCTGTAAAATGATATTTAATCAATAACTTTTTATTGACAAGAGTTACAGCCCCTTTTCAACTTAGTCTTTAAAAAACTGACTGACATAAAGCTGGGGAATCCGTGTCCTATGGAGGCATGTGTAGTTGAATGACAATCAAACGTTTTGTCTTTTTTAACCCAACCACTTTAAGGTGACCCATTTAGCCTCCCTATTTGAGATGGCACAGGGAAGACCATCCTGTCACAACATAAAATCTGACCATTGATTTTTGAATTATGCAAAATTATCATTTCATACAAATGAATGTAACAGTTCATGTCATTTATCTAGTTGCTTCTTTAAAGTTTCTATGCTTTAATGGACTTAAAAATCATTTAGTAAGAAATATGTAAAATTTGTTCCAAGTATTATTTATTGTCAAAAATTTAAAGAACTATCAAAGCACTGTCTGAAGATCGGTACAAATATTTGAAAATTAAATTATCCCTTTAGGTGTCAACTTTCAAAACAACGGTAACAAAAACATGGCAATACAAAGGGAAGGACAAACCATTACAATTCTACCAGCCGAAGACAAGATTAGTTTATGGGGTCATGTTTCAGTGTCAGAGTTTCCCACAGCATCTTTTCCCTGAAATGTTCATCTCTTTGATCGTTACCAATAACTCATGCCCCCCAGTAGCACTGTCCATACATTCTCTTGCGGAATGCTCCTTCCGTCCCTGTTTCATTGTCTCTCTCTCTCTCTCTCTCTCTCTCTCTCTCTCTCTCCATCACATATCATACAAACATCACACACACTGACACACACACACACACACACACACACACACACAGAGCTCTCTCAAACACAAACATGCATCAATACAGAGAGGGAGAGGCAACTCTCGCATAAAAAACTAACATCAAACAGAGAGAGCTTTCACACACAAACACACATAAGAGAGAGAGACAGAGAGAGAAACAAATCTCACATACAAACAAAGAGAGAGTGAGAGAACTCTCAGACAAAAACACATCAGACAGTGAGAGAGAGAGAGAGAGAGAGAGAGAGAGAGAGAGAGAGAGCAGAGAGAGATCAGAAAGAGAGAGATAGAGAGAGCTCACACAAAAACATACATCTTAGAGAGAGAGAGTTCTCACATACAAGCACATACATACAAACACAGAGAACAAGAGAGAGAGAAAAAACAATAACCTAAGAGAACTTACACACATGAGACAGACATAATATACAGACATTCAGATCTCACACACTCAGTCATGATACAGCAACAACATTACACACATACAATAACATTGGAGAAGGGGCTATTACAAAGTTAATAAAAAGGTAGATTACACATGATGCAGGCAGATGAAATATGATACACTATGATAAGATACAAAACTATATGATAAAGATATGATGAAATACAATATGATGCAATACAATATGACACGATACAATACTATATGATATATGTTATGATACAATATGATACAATACAATATGATGCAACAAAATATGAGATACAATACGATGCAATACAAGACACAATACAATAAGATAAGATAACAAACAGATGATATGTAATATTAAATGCCTTTTGGTGAACAGACATGCACATTATTGATCCATTCAGCATTGCAATGTTTTCTGATATCCTTTTTTTTAAAGATGTGATATTGCCCAAATATCACATCCTTATATAGTTATAACATCTTTATCAGATAAGGTGCATCATTGAATTAATCATTTGTCTATTTCTGTCCATCAAAATAATATTATGTAAAAAAATATATGAATAAATATAAAAAATTAGACATGAATTACAAAGAAATAGACTACAAATATGATAAAATATAACATAAAATATAAGTCCATAAAAACAAGGAAGTCAGATAGCAGGATCAAAGAGTTAATTTTAATAGAAGTATAGTTGGATTGTGGGGAGGGGGTGGAAGACCAAGTGAATACTTGGCAAAATGCATGCATTGATAAGCATGCATAAGAAACATTGGACATCAGGCAAGACCGAACCCTGGGTGCCGGCTGGCCATGTCAAGTTGAGAATAGCATGACAGGAGTGCTGGGGACTCAAACACTGAACACACCCCATAAACCAATCAAATCTTCAACCAGTAGACAAGAAATGGTTTACATGTCCTTCTTATCATTTGATGCCATTGACTTTTTTAACAATTGAATCAAAAGTTGGACACTTTAACTCTTTCAGCGCCAATGTTGCCATACAGCGACTATATATATAAATATATATATATATATATATATATGTGCAAGAGGCAGGTGCTGTCACCATACAGCAACTTCAAATAGATCTCTTATTATAAATTAGATTTTACAACAACCAAAGGGAGGTAACAGCAAGTAAATATTAATTTGCTATACTATTGATAAAAATTAAATAAATACCTCAAATTTTAATACTTTTGAGACATTTTTTTTATTTGCATTCATGAGCAGTGATGAAACGAACCATCAAAAAAAAGATGAATATTGGTTTTATGCTTCATTTGAATGAGTTTTACCTGTTCAACAAGTCAATCACTAAAAAAATTTACAAATTTCTTCATTCTTCAATATATTCAGAAAGAAGATAACATAAACAAACACCCTGCAAAGTTTCAATCAGATACCTCAAATAGTTTTCTTTCAACACAAGTTTATATAGATACACTTGCAAAAAAAAATTGCAGCTGATAGAAGTATTGCAAGAAATTAGGTGCCGAAACAGTTAATGGGCACATAAAAGCTCTGAAATAGAAGTTAAAGATGGTCAATATTTAACTGAAATGTCCCAAACTTTTATGCCTTACTAACCTAAATGGTCATTCAGGGTAATCTTTGCTTATCATAAAATTGGTATTTTCATCTCAAATATATTTCATTTCTAAACACTTGAATAAAGAAAACTATGTATTTCAAATTATTACACATGGCATCTTTTCTAATGAGTCAGGATACATAATTTTCTTCACCAGTTTAAGTACACAGTCACCTCCATATTGGCAGACCCAGGGTTTTTTAGTCAGGGTAAGTCCAATGTAGTCTCTTGTAGGTCTCAAAGGGGCCCCCTACCTCTGGGAGAAGTGGGAAGGTCCAATGTAGTCTCTTGTAGGTCTCAAAGGGGCCCCCTACCTCTGGGAGAAGTGGGAAGGTCCAATTAGTCTCTTGTAGGTCTCAAAGGGGCCCCCTACCTCTGGGAGAAGTGGGAAGGTCCAATGTAGTCTCTTGTAGGTCTCAAAGGGGCCCCCTACCTCTGGGAGAAGTGGGAAGGTCCAATGTAGTCTCTTGTAGGTCTCAAAGGGGCCCCCTACCTCTGGGAGAAGTGGGAAGGTCCAATGTAGTCTCTTGTAGGTCTCAAAGGGGCCCCCTACCTCTGGGAGAAGTGGGAAGGTCCAATGTAGTCTCTTGTAGGTCTCAAAGGGGCCCCCTACCTCTGGGAGAAGTGGGAAGGTCCAATGTAGTCTCTTGTAGGTCTCAAAGGGGCCCCCTACCTCTGGGAGAAGTGGGAAGGTCCAAATCTATGCTTTATATTAACTTTTTGGTTAGGTCGTATGAGCGACCGAACCCTTTATAAGGGCGAGTTAAGAAACTGACTTTGGGCACTGCCATATTGAAACGTCACGATCACGTGTTAAAAACACGGCATTCGCAACATGGAGGTCACCATTATTTTTCTAAACGTGCATCATGGGAATGTACAAACCGCTATTGATATTAAAACCTAGTCATGTTCCGACCACTTTCCGGCTAAGAGGAAAATTCAAATGCGGTGTGTGTAATAATTGATTGTGTTTTAATGCACTAATTGAAATAATTATGAATTGTTCTTTGCATATTTAACCAGGAACAAAAATGATAATGCCTTAAATCAAGAAATTTTCTAAAATTCCTTGCGTAAATGAAACTTATCTTTTTTGACAATTTATCGTCGTTTCTGACAGATTCCTACCGAGTTAATGTAAATAATTTTCAAATAACAATGTATTTACTCAATTATTATAATATGCTGAACCATAACAATGAAATAATAACAAAATTAAACAGCTACAGTTGTTTATTTTATTCGACACAACAGATATATAAAGATAGTTTAAGCCACACTGAATGACCTCCATGACTAACAGAGAACAAAACATTATAACAAACTTTTGAAGCTCATAGCATTATTTTATGAAATAATGTAAAAAGAAGTACAGTTTATCAAAATTTAGATTTGCATTCAGTTAAAAGTTAATTGAGGTATATCATGGATTTTCATTAGACTAAGTTGAATGCTATTTTTAGTCAATTTCACATGAGTGTCGGTCCTTTTTTAATCTTTTTTTTTCTGTTAAATAATTGTTTCCAAACATAAACTTTTGAAAGGGTTTATGTAGCCGCATATTTATAAACCAAAGGTCAAGTTTGATATTATCAATGATGGTAGTTTTACAAGAGTTATAGCCCCTTTTCAACTTACTTTTTTTTGTATAATTTACTTGCATAAAGTTTAAGCATCAGTGTCCGATGGAGACATGTATAGTTCTATACCTGATTGGCAATTAAGTAAATTTTTGTCTTTTTTCCGCAACCACCTTAAGGTGACCAATTAGTCTCCCTATTATCGTAGGTGTCACGGGAAGAACCGTCCTGTCACAACATACAAAGCAAATGTATAGTACAAATATTGAAAATATGGAGTGAATTTGTCAAGTAAATGACATTGTGATGTAAAAGATATATAACAATTGGTTCTGAGTCTATTTATGTCTGTTTTTTTTTTCAAATGGGGTTTAATGCCATTTTTAATACATTTCAGGTTATATATGGCATATCCAGTTTTACTGGTGGAGGAAGACCTCAGACCGAGTCAGGTTATATATGGCATATCCAGTTTTACTGGTGGAAGAAGACCTCAGACTTAGTCAGAATGAGTAAAACCACCGTCCTTCTGCAAGTAACTGGAAACTTTCTCACATAAAGTTTTTGGAGTGAGTGGGACTCGAACCTATGACCTTAACAGTGAGATGGCACTTTAGACCAGTCTATTTATGTAGAAACATGCATTATTCATATGTATGTATGTATGTATGTATAACATGTATGTATAAAACTTTGTTGGGTATGTGCACTGTCAATTCACTGGTCAATCAACTGAAGAAAATGTAGTGCAGGTAATATAAATGGTTTTACATAAATATATTTGTAAAACCTGACCATATATTTACCAATTACTATATAAGCTATATAGCATCATTTCTTTACAAAATGATTTTTCCAGTGTTTCTATGCTTAATGGACATTAAATTCATTTAGTAAGACATTTGTAATACTTAGTGTCAAGCATTATCATAATTAAGTTTATTCATTATACACAACTTTGAGAGGCCTTCCATGACCAAGTGGTTCAAAGGCACTGTCACAAGATCTGTATACAAATTTGAAAGTAAATATATCCCGTTAGAAGTCCAACTTTCAAAACAATGGTAGCAAAAACATGGCAATACAAAGGGTATGAAAAACCATTGCAGGTCTACCAATCAAAGACAAGATTAGTTTATGGGAACATATTTCAGTGTTAGTGTCTCCCACCAGCATCTTTTCCCTGAAATGTTCATCTCTTTGAACGTTACCAATAACTCATGCCCCCCAGTAGCACTGTCCGTACATTCTCTTGCGGAATGCTCCTTCCGTCCCTATGTTTCAATCTCTCTCTCTCTCTCTCTCTCTCTCTCTCTCTCTCTCTCTCTCTCTCTCTCTCAAACACACATCCTATACACACCCACACAGAGCTCTTTCACATGCAAACACACACCATACAGAGAGAGAGAGAGCTTTCACATGTTATACAGAGTGCTCTCCCTCACACCCACTCACCCACCCACACACACATGCGCACAGAGCTCTTCCACATGCAAACACACACCATAAAGAGAGAGAGAGCTTTCACATGTTATACAGAGTGCTCTCCCTCACACCCACTCACCCACCCACACACACATGCACACAGAGCTCTTCCACATGCAAACACACACCATATATATAGAGAGAGAGTGCTTTCACATGTTATACAGAGTGCTCTCCCTCACACCCACTCACCCACCCACACACACATGCGCACAGAGCTCTTCCACATGCAAACACACACCATAGAGAGAGCTTTCACATGTTATACAGAGTGCTCTCCCTCACACCCACTCACCCACCCACAAACACATGCGCACAGAGCTCTTCCACATGCAAACACACACCATAGAGAGAGAGAGAGCTTTCACATGTTATACAGAGTGCTCTCTCTCAAACCCACTCACACACACATGCGCACAGAGCTCTTCCACATGCAAACACACACCATAGAGAGAGAGAGAGCTTTCACATGTTATACAGAGTGCTCTTCCTCACACCCGTCCACCCACTCACACACACATGCACACAGAGCTCTTCCACATGCAAACACACACCAGAGAGAGAGAGAGAGAGAGAGAGAGACAGAGACAGAGAGCTATTGCACATCATAGAGAGAACTCTCATACACATACATATCATACACAGAGAGAGAGAGAGCTTTAACTTATCATACAAAGAGAGAGAGAAAGCTTTTATACATCATAGAGAGAGAACTTTTATACACCATACAGAGAGAGAGAGCTTTCATTCATCATACAGAGAGAGAGTTTTCATTCATCTTACAGAGAGAGAGCTTCAGCAAATCATACAAAGAGAGAGAGCTTTCACACATCATGCACAGAGAGTTTTCACATACAAAAACACACATCATGCAGAGAGAGAGAGAGCTCTCACACACCAACACAAGTTATGTTGAGAGAGAGAGAAAGAGAATAAAAATGGAAATGAGGCCATTAGAAGTTGGATGAGCAAAGACATACAATACAATTTAATACAATACAATACAATACAATACAATACAATACAATACAATACAATACAATACAATACAATACAATACAATACAATACATGTACAATACAATACAATACATGTACAATACAATACAATACAATACAATACATGTACAATACAATACAGATTGAAAGAAATATTACAGAAGGTTATTGGTGAACAGAAATAAATACACAGTACATTACAACACAGATAAAAATGAAATATTAGAGATGATTTGGTAAACAGACATGAACATTTGATACATTCAGCATTGCAACTTTTTCTGATATCCATGTTTTTAAAAACGTGATATTGCCCAGATATCACGTCCTTATATAGTAAAAGCACCTTTAACCAGATAAGGTGCAACACTAAATTAATCATTTGTCTATTTCTGTCCATCAAATTAATATCATATTAAAAACAATATAAATATAATTCTGCAATACTTGACATAAATTGAAAAGAAATAAACTACAAATAAGATACAATATGTATCTAAAAACATAAAATATAAGTTGATAAGAATAACAAAATTATAGCAGGATCAAAGAATTAAATTCAACAGAAGCAGAGTGGGATTGTAGGAGGAGATGGAAATTTAGGAGAACACATGGCAAAATGCAAGCATTGATAAGCATGCATTAATAAACACTGGACATCAGGCAAGACAGATCCCTGGGTGCCGGCTGGCCATGTCAAGTTGAGAGTAGCATGACAGGAGTGCTGGGGACTCAAACACTGAACAAAGCCCATTAACCAATCAAATCTTCAACCAGTAGTCCAGAAATGGTTTACATGTCCTTCTTATCCTTTGATGCCATTGACTTTTTTAACAATTGAATCAAAAGTTGGACACTTTAACTCTTTCAGCGCCAGTGTTGCCATACAGCGACTATATATATATATATATATATATATATATATATATGTGCAAGAGGCAGGCGCTGTCACCATACAGCAACTTCAAACAGATGTTATTATAAACTAGATTTTACAACAACCAAAGGGAGGTAACAGCAAGTAAATATTATTTTGCTATACTATTGATAAAATTGAATAAATACCTCAAATTTTAATACTTTTGAGACATTTTTTTTTATTTGCATTCATGAGCAGTGATGAAACGAGCCATCAAAAAAAAAGAGGAATATATGTTTTATGCTTCATTTGAATGAGTTTTACCTGTTCAACAAGTCAATCACTCAAAAAATTGCCAAAATGGCTTCTAGATCAATGTGTGCTGTATTGTATGCTTATTGACATTCTTAAAGAATATGGCACCATTGTTTCGGGCATCTTAAAACGTTGTCAGTAATATGACATTAGTTGGAATGCCATTTTGTTTGAAACAACTTGACATCAGAAAATGGATAAATGAAAGTAGTGTATTGAGAGAAAACTTGGTGCCAAAATAGTTAATGTGCACACAGAAACTCTGAAATAAAAGTTAAGATGGAAGAAATTCATACGAAAATGTCCAAAATGTTTAACTTTACCAACCCCCACCCCAACCCCCACCCCAACCACTTTCCACTAACATAAGAATCAGTACTAACCTATATGGTATTGCAATATCAGTATTTTTATCCTTGAGTAAAGAAGAATATGTATTTTAAATCACACAATCTTTTTTAATGTGTCAGGAAATGTAATTTTCTTTGCCATTTTAAATTATTTCATAATTTTGATTTTATTGATAATCAGTTGTTTAAGTAATAAAATAATCTGATTAATTGTTTGTTCTTACAATGCTGGTCTCCTACTACACATAGTCTAGTCTTCTTATTTTAAATATGAAAGTCACCTCAATATAATTCTCATTTTAACTGGATATACTTCATGAATATGCATGAACTCCTTTACTATTTTAACAAGAACTGTGAGTCAGTAATCTATTGAATGTATTGTGGGTCATTACCAAAAAGAGAAATGATTTGCTTCAACAAGCTATCAACATTGAACCTCAGTGTTTCTTTTTCTTTTCAAACCTGATCCACGACTGAATGTGTAGCATCAAGGTAGATAGTAACAATTAGTACTTATTTCAAATAATGGGTATGACCCAGTCTACATTCTATTGTATTTAAAACCAACATTCTACTACTAAGTTTGTTAATTTGTTGGAATATTTAGCATCATTTTGTACCATTGAGGGCTAACAGGCAGGCAGTTAACCTAACTGCTATTTCCTACGATCTCTGCAAGGAACTGATAACTTTCTGATCTGAATCAGCAGTTAAAGATGATTGACAATGAGACACAACGTTGTACATCAATCAGCGCAGAAGCTGTGGACAGGTGGGGATTCAAACTCACTACCCCTGGTCAGATGTGCTAACAACTAGGTCAGAGATAAATTGATGGTGTTTTGTTGAAGTAACTACAGTAACAGAGTTGACTTGTGCAAATCTGTTCATTTGTTTTCATTTTATATATTTTAATTAAAAATATCCATATTAAGATGCTTAACCAGTCATTTATTTGAATGACAGAAGTCCATTGGTATTCATCACTTTTTCTGAAGTATCTGATGACCTTATTATGACAGATATGAGAAGAACAAAATATTTGAAGTTAAATTCCTCAATAAAATTTTGTTGTGTGTGTTGTTTTTTTTGTGTTTTTTTTTTGTGTGTTTTTTTGGTGGGGAGTGGGGCTGGGGGTAATGGGGTTTATCATCATTTTGAACACATTTCAGGTTATATATGGCATATCCAGTTTTAATGGTGGAGGAAGACCTCAGAATAAGTCAGACTAAGAAGAACCACTGTCCATCCGCAGGTAACTGGAAACTTTCTCACATAAAGTTTTTGTAGCAAGCGGGACTCTAATCTAAGACCTTAGCGGTGAGAGGTAAGTGATCTTGAGATGGCCTCTTAGACCACTCAGCCACGGAGGACCCACTCAATAAGTTTGACCATCGGATTTTACTTTCAACTTATTTGTTTGTAAATTATTATTATTATTGATTATTTTCATTTTATCAAAATAATTATCATAGTTTCATAGCTATTACATTTTTTCTCCTGATTCAAGAATATTTGTTGTTCTTATACATTCATCTTCTCACCAAAAAATTTTTTTATAAACATTGTTGACAAATGACTTTTATCATTATATCCATTACGTTTTTCACCTGTAATGTTCATGTTTATATTGGGATGGGAGCGAGGTATATAGGAAGGGTATATAGGCGGGCTAGCCCTGGGGAATATATGGGACAGTTATTGTATAGGATTCAATTAACATGAACGTCACAGGTAAAACAGTATTGAATACATGAATTAAATTTGTAAAAAACAACAGCAACAAATTAATATTTTGTCTTCAAAATGTTATTTATATACATGTCTAAAGTTTCTAAACATATTCTTAAATTAGAATAGTTTATGTATCAGAATAGAATAGTTTATGTACCAGAATAGAATAGTTTATGTACCAGAATAGAATAGTTTATGTATCAGAATAGAATAGTTTATGTACCAGAATAGAATAGTTTATGTACCAGAATAGAATAGTTTATGTATCAGAATAGAATGTTTATGTACCAGAATAGAATAGTTTATGTATCAGAATAGAATAGTTTATGTACCAGAATAGAATAGTTTATGTACCAGAGTAGAATAGTTTATGTACCAGAATAGAATAGTTTATGTACCAGAATTTTAATGTACCACTTATCATTCACTCATCTATATAAATATATACATAATTATGTACAAAGTATAACATTTCTTAATACATTGTGTTTATTATTTCCTCTTATTCATTTTCATCATTTTTTTTCTTCATATTTCTGCCTTTATTTCACATTAAAAATATCTTGATTTTATTAGTATTCATTTATTCTTTTCTGTTGATTCTATCTTATGGTACTGTTTTCATTTTAGCACTTCCTTATTATTTTATCTCTCATTTCCTCATGTTTATTTCCTAAAATCAATATTGATTGATTGATTGATTGAATGTTAAGCGTCATTTTTATGCCATCGAAAGCGTACAGACAATCAGTTAACCTAATCACTTTGTCTTGGGATCCTAAAAGGTAAACCAGTACTCAAGCAAACCCCATTTCCACAAGTAACTGGTAACTTTCCCACTTAAATCAGTGGTGAGAGACAAATGATAATGAGGCGCAATGTCTTATATCAACCATCATAGAGATTGTGGCCGGGCGGGGATTCAAACTCATGACCCCTGGATTAAGTCAGCTGTGCTAACGACTGAGCTAATCATTATTCTTGTTATTCATTATCAATCACTTAATATTCATTATTCTAAATAATGCAGTAATATGCATTATCATTAATAATATCATTATCTGATTCAT